>APFE031245656.1:0-114134 GCA_000404065.3 Pinus taeda
TATTATAAGAAATTCATAAGTGACTTAATGTTGAGCTTGTGGTGAAAATTTTAATGTCTTTAGTCATTGTCTTGTTCTTTAGAGATTTTTCATTTCAGGATTATGTCATTTGCCAAAAACCTCTTCATTTAATGCTTCTGTTGCAAATCTGGTAAATAAGAGAGGATTTTTTTGTAGCGGGATTCTTCCTGCATCCGATCTCAAGCTATTACTTCAAATCTTTTGAACTTTTCAGTCTTCATGAAACCATTTTTAGGGGGCACTTTTTTGTATTCAAGGGAAAGTCACCAATCTTGTCTTTATGCTCGCTGCTAGAATTCAAGATCGAACATGAATTCCATCAGCTTTTATGTTGCTTCTACACAGAGGTAGGCATCTTCAGGAAAGAAATTCACTCAGAGATTATGACATAGCCAAGGACGCTTCAATCATTTTAGTTTCAAGATTAAAAGGTGGATCCAAACACTGGGGTATGTACTCTGACTCTTAGTGAAAATCCTTTAAGGATGCCTTTAAGCCAAGGATCGCACAACCAATTCCCAAAGAGATCTCAAGGTCAACCTTCATTGTGAGTTAGACAAAAAATATCCCAACTATTAAAGTGGATCATCCTCATCCGAGGATGCTTGCATGGATTATTTGACACATGCCATTATCTATCAATTTAATGGGTTATGACGTTTGGCATTTGTGCTTTAGGAATATGCGCATTAGAGCTGGTCCCAAATACAAATCTATTTTATTTCACAAAGGGTTCCTTTGTGGTGTATTCTAAAGATATTTAGGATTATCGAAAGGGTTTTGATGAAAAACCTTGGTTTTGGGGTTGGACTAAGTTTTTTTTTCATAACATGGTTTTTAGGTTTTAACCCTCTTTTTATGACAACTACTATCACTCTAATTTGAGTAAGACTCCCAAATATGCCCCTTCATCTGCTACATCAGGACAAGTTAGCTAATGTGGGCAGTTCATGTGGTCGTTTCAATAAGGTAGACACAAAAAGACTTGAGAAGGGTATTGTGATCTTTTCTTGGATATGTGTTGAAATAGACTTAGCAAAGGGTTGCTAGATAAAATCTCCTTAAATTGAATGGCTTTATCCTTTCGCAGTCGGTGGACTACAAAAATACAACCTTCCACTATAGGATTTTTCAACTACCTGACCATCTCCAGATTGTCTACCGCTCTTCTCAATGGTTCTATCCTCCTCTGAATGCCAGTAATAAGTCACGAGGATGGCAATATCCAAAAGCTCCAAAAGGATCTAAGACCTCTTTAACTCACAAGCCAAAAAATATGTAACATCAAAAAACTTTTATAGCTAATACAAGTCCTTCAGCCTTAGCTCGACCACATGCATGGAAATCTCATCATGAAGATGTGAGGATCCATCCCTTGAATGGAAACACGTGACATAAAACTATGGTCTTGGCTTCATCAATAAACATGCACAAACACTTTTGATGAATCAAATCACTCAGGTGGTGATAAGGAAGCAACTCACAAAGCATACCCTCTAGATTCAGAATTGGATAATGGAAATGCAATCATTGTCTCCTCTACATATGTTTCTAGTAACTCCTAGGAATGGATTGATGTAAGGAAGAAAAAAGGAAAAAAGGATCCTCTAGAAAGCTCGTGATCATTCCTAGGTTCTTTTACCTAGAAAGTAGTAAATGTATTAACATTGTCAATCGTAGGTTGGGTAGTTTTCATGTAAATTCAAGTAGCTTGTCTTTTGATATTGGATTTGGTTGGTTTTTCCTTGGAAATGACCAAACCAAATTTCTTTGTGAACATGTAATTGATTGATTAGAAGGTAATCAAATTTTTTAATTCACAAAAAATAATATATATATATAAAAACAAGAAGATAATGTAAATTACTAATAATTATGCGAAAAAATTTAGATTTAAAAATATAAATAAGTATTATAAAGTACTACTCACTGTATATCTATTTTAATTGGGAGTTTACACTCATTTTGTGTATTATATGTTTACTCCATGTTAGGGATAAAAGAAATCACACTTCCCCATCATATTAAGCAATACTAAGGTTAAAATATTTTAATAAAAAGAAAACCAAAAACAAAACAAAACAATTTTGAAAGACTAGCTTCCTCATTTTCGTATATAATGTGTCAACTACACGTTCAACAAGAAAGGAGTTATACATCTCCCTCACAATGAGAAACAACGCTATTGAAATGTCTGTGTGAGAACTCCGTGTTGAATATCAGAAAAGTTATAAATATTTATAGCGAGAAACACACCATTGAACTCTTTTAACCATATGATTTTGTACTCCCAATTGTACTTACAAGTTTGTGGCCAAAGTGCATAGGGATGATACAAAATTATTTTGTTGGGTTCAAAAGAGAGTTCTTTGGTTGTTAGTTACATATATACCAAATAAGCTCTTTGTGCTTTGATATAGACTAAGACAATGGTTTGATCATCTCATACTATGACCAGGTTATACAAATTAACATTGTTAAAGACAAAAAAGCCAAGGCTAATCTATAATGAAGGAGTACATGGATTGAACAGGAAAGAAAAAAAAAAAACATGACTAGCTCTAGCCGAAACTTGATAAATTTACAAGATTCCCAAAGAAAAAAAGGCATTAGATTCAATTTATATGTTGCTAGGAAATTGATCGTTAGGAGTACTCGTATTCGTGAAAAGAGGTGCAAAAATTTCTAAAGAAGTGGGTCTAGATATGCCATCACCTAGGGGAGAAATGACCTTTAGCTAAGTGTCCTAAGCTTCTAGCTTACTTTCCAATTTACAAGCCCTATATTCTAGAGCATCAATCCTCCTCTTGAGATGAAGCAGGATGCTTAAAAAAAGTCCAATTCTCTTCCTAGTGAGTTCTCCATTGCTTTCATCCTAACTGAGATAATATCTAGACAAAAAAATAGTTCATTATGTGTAATTATGTTTCCTGAGGGTGTTATAGGTGGTGTCTAGCTCTCTAAAATCCATTCATGTGCCTATGATGGAGAGTGGAGATGGAACAAGTAAAGGATGGTTGGAATCCAACTTAGACCACATACATTCGACTAGACCACTCATTGCCCTTGCATGCAAATTCTTCAGAGAAAAATCCATTTGGAGACCCTGATTAATCCCACAATTGTGGGGGTAGAGACTGAAGGTGATATAACCTACATTGGTATCATGCTCTTTTATCATGATGGAGGTTGGTGAACTAGTGTTGCACGTGACATATAGTTCGTTGATTATTCCACTTGGTACAATTGTGAATTGATATTTATCAATCCTTGGTACTAAGGTATTGGAAGGATGGAATGCATTACCTTTTATGAAAAAAAAACCTTTTTGTTTCATTGATATAATGTTATTGGCTTGGGTATCAACATTCTGATTATTTTTTCACTTGACATGAAACCACTATAGCTTGCATTTTAGACAAGATAGTGGACTTGGTCTCAGACTTGATTGATAATGATTTATAGTCTTAAATGTTTAGTCTTTGTTCATTTAAAAATGTGCCTAGTTTTCAATTGAGAATAATCAAACACCATTAGATGAGCGGGATGAAAGGATCTAATAAGGGAAACACCTTTAAAGAAGGCATCCACTCAGAGCGTTGTCGAAGTTGCTGTAGTTCAGGTGGAGCTGGACAATCTTCGCAGCAAGATCGCGGTGCCAGCCGAGTGACTCGAGGGCGAGTCATGATCTTTGTGTTGGGGGCTTGTTGGGATGGGGTCCCTTGGGTCAGTTTGGGGTACAATAACTCAAGTTTTATGTAATTGTTGTAATTAATGTAAAGTCTCCGCGATTTGTGGATGTGGAGCGCGTAGATCGTTAGGAGTCAAAGGGGTTTTAGCCCCTTGTTTATGTAAAGTGTGAGTTGGCTTTGAGACCCACCCATGGTCCGCAGACCATGGGATTGTATAAATAGGTGTGTCTTAGAGAGTCTAAGACATCATGTCAATGTTTGGGAGAAGAAAAGGGCAAGTAAGGAATGTGTAGATAGAAGGAAGAAAGGCTCTGCAGCTGAGTGCGCAGAGGCTTAAAGCGGAGTTCGCAATTGAGTGCGCGGACCCCTGCAGCTGAGTGCGCAGGGAAGTTTTGAGTTTGTAAATCCGAACTAAAGATCAATAAAGAAAGTTACCGAATAAATATTGTGTATTTCTGTTTATCTTTGTTTATTTATGCTTGCGATATATGATGCCGATGAATAATGTGTTATGAAATATTGATCTAAATGTATGCGATCCTATTGAATAACTGTTAAATGTTGTACGCAAGCGTGTTTATGTAAGTTCACGAAGACTGTGATAAATTATGTTATGTTTATTAAATACTTAAGTAGCACTGCATGAGCTCTGATCTAGAGTTGTTTTTTGCTGCGCGTAAGTGGATGAATACACTGTTAAGCATCCATAAAGACCGATCATGGACCTTCACAAAGGTCTGAACGCTGTTTTAATAGAGTTGCAATACCAAGCCCTAAGGGCTTATAGATCTGCATGAAGGTAGATCTAGGACGCTAAAAGACATCACACTAATCTCTGGATGCGGAAACTTGGTTCCAACATCTCCCCATACTGCTTCGGGTGAGACTGTAGCCTGCGTCACACGGGTTGTTACCGAAAGGGCCAATATGTAAGGTTTTGTTGGTTGGCACAACTAACTTTGAATCTTGGTTAGGACCCCCTAAGCAAACGGAAACCATATTTGAATTAGGATCTAGAGGAAGGCCTCCTCCCTCCATAGAGGTGGTGACCATGATTCAAGGTGAGCTAAAGAAGAAAGGTAGAGAGGGATATGAGGCACTAAGATGCAAGGGAGAGATCCACTCCAAAAGAAATTGGGAAAGGAAAATTTCCCTTCTTTAGAAAATGTTATTAAACATAATAAAAAACAATTTTTTATCTATTTTTTAAAGTAAAGTTAAAAAAAGGACGTTTAATATTTTTTTATATCGAAAATATTTAGCAATTGGGTTGGTCTCGTACTCGAGTGACACAAATTTGATTCCAACTGCTACCACTATATCATTTAGGTGCCTATGTATGCCCCTTTCATAGGCACTAGTGAATCAGGGGGATTTTAACCTCAAACCTATAACACCCTCCTCCCACATCTACCCAAGTAACCGTAAAATCGGGGTAAACATGTGACAAGAGGATACTATGACAAGATTCAACCTCCTATGTGACCTTAAGGAAGTGGAATTGACGGAAACACAACATGCAAACCTTCCACATCAACATGAGGACTCCTAGGAACCATCCCAACCTTTTCGGCAACTAGCCCCTAGGTCCCACTGAGTTTTTAAACCAATTAACCCCCATACTCTCCCATGACATGGGCATGCCAACGTCCATAGGGATCTGGATGCTCCCACAACATGGCATGCCAACGTCCAAGGACTATTTTGCTCAGTGTTGTGCCAGCGTCCCCAGGATTTGAGTCACTTTTTCAGGCCCAGATCCCAGGTCACTGCCTAGAATTAAATGACGCCTTCAAAATAGAAAAATAACAAGGTAATGATGATACAAATGCAATTACTTGAACAAACCCTTTATTGGACCCCTACTTGCCATGATAGACATTTTGTCAAACATATCAAAAATATGCAATCTATAGGTGTAAACAACTGATTTAAGCATAGGGGTCTCATACTTATATGAGAATCGCTAAGAAGCATTCTTCCCTTATATCATTAGCTGAATTATCATCTATTAGGCCATATATACGTTGTTCATTCATTTACAAATCAAATCATGAGGAGAGTCATACATCATCATTGTCATAATACATTCTTATAACCAACATAATAACAACATAAATATCAAGGACACATCAGCCATAAAATCCACATATAAACCAATACATTTATACATAATATATCAAGGAAATAATCTCTTATTAATTAATGCAAAATCCAACCTCGGATGGGACTACCACATTCCACCCGACCACAGAATGGCTGATCCAAATCTCACTTAAGCCATTCACCCCTATCCCATATTCCAAGCATGAATGTGGGACCCAAAGCAAAAGAATCAACCAGGGCATCCCGAGGCTAAACCACCTCATCCTCATCAATAAAAACCAAGATTTACCGTAATACATCCTAGATCACAAGGCCAACACAATAAACATGTAATAATAGGCTTTACCATGATCTCCACCAGATCACTAGGCCAAAACAAGCATGGATGCCATCATAATTCTCCACCTACACTGCGAGGAATTTTCCTATCTCATAGTATTTCAGGTTTTACCACAATCCACAGCCTGATCCAGGGATCACTAGGTCCTAAACTGAGACACCACCCTCTAAGCTTTACCATATATCCTGCCATTCACCAGAAATGATTCCTAGTCCTAATCAAGGGAAACAACCTCTAGGATTTGCCGTATATCCCACCATTCACTGGTCGAGGATTCCTAGGCCCACCAAAGCACACAATGCTTGGCTTTACGGAAGCCCACAGTCTGATTCAGGGGTCACTAGGCCAGTGGCTTTACCACAATCTACAGTCCGATCCAGGGATCATCAGGCCATATGTTCTTATTTTCAGAGATCCTCCTCACTCCTCTTCGAATCCATCCAGAAATCCATCTCAACCAAAATATGAGAACCCCATCACACCATGGCTATCTGGAAATGGTAAGGCTAAGCTAGAAACATGGTCACACCTGGCAAAACCCATGCCATAACAACAAAGAACCACATGCAACACCATGCATACCAAACCTAGCAAGGAAAACACACATGAAAATTGATACCTGCAAAGAATCGTGTTGTAGTTTCTTGATCCTGCTCTTCCTTGCTTGCTCCTTCCTTCCTCTTGCCTTCTTTTCCTTTCTTGATCTAATACCAAAGTGCTCTAAGAAAACTCTAAATGTCCAAGAGTGAGAGAGAGCGAGAGAGAGAATAATGAGAGAGCTTTAAAAATGAACTGAAAAAAGGTTAAAAACTGATCCTCATAAGCCTTTTTATCAATTAGGCCTCTATTTTCTTCATTTTCAATTATTTTCTTTCATTTTCCTCCTCACATGCAACCTGTGACCTTTCACCTTCCTTTTCTCCTAGTTTCTATTATTTTTATAAATAAATGTTCCAAAAATGCCATTTTTCCTTTCCAAAGCCTTAGCCATTTCCTTTGCCAATTCCCTTAGCCTTAAGAAACCAAATGAACACCCACACTAGGATGTCTTTGCCAAAATTCATCTTGGAATAAG
The DNA here is from genome assembly GCA_000404065.3 of Pinus taeda. Classification (NCBI taxonomy): domain Eukaryota; kingdom Viridiplantae; phylum Streptophyta; class Pinopsida; order Pinales; family Pinaceae; genus Pinus; species Pinus taeda. Next base: position 7,235 of record APFE031245656.1, read on the forward strand.
TGTGCCATCAACCGTGGTTATTATTTTTCCTTTATTAACTTTTATTACATGGAATTTTCACCAGGGTTGTTACACAACCCTCCCCCTTGGGGGACACCATCCTTGGTGTTCAACCACACCTATACCTCAGCAAAACCGCTAAAAAGAAAATATACTGCCCCTGGAGCTTTATAACATAGATCGATGTAGTATTTACAATGATCACGCTGCTGAAAAGCAAACCAACATGAAAATGTAACAACATAACAACTATACTAACACGACACCCATACCGCTTATTGGAGCTTTATAACATAGCTCATGGCGGGATTTTCATCCATATACATATGTACATATATCTAAACATGATCAAAACATTTACCAAAACATATGACAAACATCATACCAAATTTTCTTTTCCTTAACCAAAAAACAATGAAGGATACATGGCCCACATTTGATCCACTATCTCCCATGTAGCTTCATCAGGCCCTAAGTGCTTCCATTACACTTTAACGCCCTCAATTGTGTTGAAAATAGCAACAAGAAATGCTAAAAATAGTATTTCTATAAATATCATTTCAGGATATACTCCAATTCAGTTGGAAATAACAAAAAATAGAAATTAAATAGCATTTTGGGATAGATTTCAATTTTAATTAGTCCTTGAATTAAAATTGAAAAATTCGAATTTAGTCTCACTAGCTGTTTGAAAAATAATAATTATTCTTGAGTTAATTAGTTGGAGAAATTCAAACATGAAGTCTTTGTGAAGACATGCAACAATTATCCCTTTGATTGAGGAAGTTATCCCTTAATTAAGGAGATAAGGATGAGTTGTAATTTGAGTGTAATTAGTTAGCTCAGTTAACTAAGTTAAGTACAGTTAATTAGTTCCAAACAGTTTGTGGAACTAATTGTGAGTTCAAGTTAGTTAATGCATGCATGCATCAACTAGTGTTCTCTGATAACTGATATTCCTCATAAATAACTCATGCATGTTAGTTCAGACAGAGACCCAGTTGAGATTAAAGACAGGGACATTGTACTATTAGTTGGAGGAATTTTCCTATAAAGGAAACTCATCCATGCAGAAGGAAATATCTCCTTCAGGATTGCACATTTATTTCAGAGGTCAGTGTTGTGTGTGAGGTGAGAATCACACACGCTGCAGTTGGAGGACCCAGGAGAAACTGCACAAGGAAATAGGAGGCTTGGAGGACTTAAGGAAGGCATATGTGTTGTCTATTCTGTCTATGAGTAGTAGTGAGGGATTGTACTGAGAGTTGGATAGCTTGAGAGCTAAAGCTTTGTGTAATCTTGAGATATTTCCACTTGTATGATAATACAGATAGCGGGGTTTTTAGATGAGGCTTTCCCAAGAGTATTCTTCTATGTTTCATGTGTGATTGAATCTTCTTCTCTATTATATGTGTTCTATTTTATCTTGCTCAAAATCAATTAAGCTTCTGCAAGTTTGGTTGTAGAAGTAGATTAAGTATTTTACTTTAGAACATTGCATAATCAGTTTAATCTACAATGAGAATTTCTACATGGTATCAGAGCAAGCTAATCTATAGAGAAATTTCTACAAATTGGTCGATTCCAGAGCATGAACACGTTTTTCTACAATATACACCGAGGCTCCAGCTGTAATTCTCCATCTCGATCCACCTGAAATACAAACCAATCAATCACATGATCAACATCTTTAACATACTTCTTAAGCAATGACACATGGAAAACACAATGGAATTTTACTGTCGGGGGCAATGCAAGTTGATAGGCTATTGGCCCAATCCTCTCAATAATACTGAAGGGTCCACAAAATCGGGGTGCCAACTTGGCACATGATCCAATCCACAATGAGATCTTCTTTGGTTTGATGGGCAAGTACACATGTTCCCCAACCTGGAACTCAAACAAACTGTTTCGATCTGCATAACTCTTCTACCTATCATGTGTTTCTTTCAAATTCTTCTTTATTACTTACATTTCCTGTTCCATTTCTGGCAATATGTCTGATCCAATTAACACCCTGTTCACCGAATCACTCCAACTGACGGGAGTATTGCAACTCTGCGCATACAATGCCTCATCTTTAAAGGTTCCTGATACCAATTGTTGTAAGCGAACTCTACTAGTGGAAGATACTCTTCCCACTTTCATTGCTGATGCATCACATACATCCTTAACATGTCCTCCAATATCCTATTGACCCTCTCTATTTTTCTATCTGTGTGTAGATGATAAGTTGTACTAAAGGCCAACTCTGTGCCCAAACCTGCAAATAAATCCTTCAGAAACTTGGAAATGAACTTCGCATCCCTGTCTGATACAATCTTCTTTGGAACACCATGCAATCTGACCACATCTCTAATGAATAATTGTGCTACATCACTAGCTGAGAATGTAGACTTCACTAGAATGAAGTGCGCAACCTTTGTCAACCCGTCCACAACAACCATGATGGAATCATGTTGTATCATTGTCCTCGGAAAACCTGTAATAGATTCCATGGAAATGACCTCCCATTTCCACTCTGGAATCGCAATCGGATGTAACAGTCCACCTGGATTCTTACACTTTTCCTTTACCCACTGGAAATCAAAACACCTAGCAACAAACTCTGCTACATCCTTCTTCAGATTCGGCCAATAATAAAATTTCTTCACTACGGTCAGTGTCTTCTAATAGCCTGGGTCACCTGGATTTGGTTTCACATGAAACTCCATCAATATCATCTTCTTGATCTCACTACTATCTGGCACATATATCATGTCCCTAAATATAACTACTCTATCGACCATGAAATAATAGTTCACATCCTATGCACCCACACCTATACCTGTACCACTACCTATATTTGTACCTATACTCTGCTCCAACCTGTGCACAATCTCCATATAACTAACATCCTGCTGACCTGCTTGCAAGATCATTTCCTGTAGATCTGTCCCATAGGAACTCATAGCTGCTATATGATTTACCTATATCCTCCTGCTAAGAGCATCTATGACCTTGTTCTCTTTAGCTTTGATGTACCAGATCTCAAAATTAAACTTATTGATCGTGGCCATCCATCTAGCCTGCCTGGAATTCAGATTCAGTTGGTCAAACAAGTATCTCAACCCACTGTGATCACTCATCAGTACAAACGTCCTACCCATAAGATAGTGCCTCCACATCTTCAATGCATGTATGATCACTGCTAGTTCAAGATCATGTGTCGAATATTTCTACTTGTGCTCGTTCAATTTTTGTGACCCATAGTGAGACTACATGTCCTTCCTGCATAAGGACTCCACCAAGTACTCTCTTGCAAGCATATGTACATACTATAAATTATTTCTCCAGATCTATTTAAGACTGGTGCATGTGTCAACAACTACTTAAGTTGCTCAAAGCTAGCCTCACACTCCTCTATACATTCAAAGTTCTTACCTTTCCTCTATAATGATGTGGTAGGATAAGCAATCTCTGAGAAGTTCTTGATGAACCTCCTGTAATAACCTTCCAATCCCACGAAAGATCTCACCTCATCCACATTCCTAGGAGCTTCCCACTCTATGATAGCTCTTATCGTTTTGGATCCATTGTTATTCCCTCCTTGGAGACAACATGTCCCAAGTAATGTACCTCAGTTTGAAAGAAACTACATTTGTTGAGCTTAGCATACAACTGATTCTCTCTCAACGACCTCAACATTGCTGCTAAATGCTCACATGCTCTTCCTCATTTTTAGAATATACCAATATATCATCAATGAACACAATAACAAACTTATCCAAATACGGATGCAATACACTATTCATCAAGCACATAAATGTAGCTGAAGTATTAGTCAAACCGAATGGAAACTCAAAAAACTCATAATGCCCATATCTGGTCGGGAAAGTTGTCTTGTAAATGTGCTCATCTTTAATGTGTATCTGATGATATCCATATCTTAAATCAATCTTCGAGAACACGACTGCTCCCTTCAACTGATCGAACAAGTCATCAATCCTCGGCAACGGATACCTGTTCTTGATGGTCACTTTGTTCAACTACATGTAGTTAATGCATAAACTGAGAGTACCATCCTTCTTCTTTACAAACAATACCGACACGCCCCAATGTGATACAATTGCTCTAATGTATCCCTTGTCCAACATTTCCTTAACCTGCAACTTCAACTCTACCAACTCAGGTGTGCTCATTGTTGGCCCTCAGTTTTGGTCTATTTTTGCTTAGGGAAACCTATTTAATCTTTATATTTTCCATCCATTTTCCATCACATCCATCTCATTTTGATCTATTTTATGCATATTTAGGTGTTTAATTTTAATTTTGCAATTTCTAGAAGTTTTTATGAAAATTGAGTTTCAAGTGCAATTTTGGACTAAATCAGAAATTCCCGTAATAGCTATGTGGATGACATGCTTTCAGGACACTTGGGCTCGAGTTTGATGCATGGATGGACAGCTTGGGAACTAGGACTAAGCTAACTCCACTTGGTTCGGTCAAAACAAGCTTTATTAGGCCCGGTCAAGGCTGGTCAAACATGACTAGTCACCAGAAAATCCCTAGGAAATAGGACAGTTTTGAGATTTTATGGGATTGACCATATTTCTTGGGATGAATTGGATGAGTTCGAATTAGATAGGTGGATATGAGTAGATATGAGTGTTAGAGATAATATAGATCAGTTTGTTTCATTAAACCTCTATTTAAAGCCAAGACTTTGATAGCTTTTGTAATGTAATTTATATGTAACTTTTATGTTGAGACACTTTGGAGTTGGAAGCTAATTTGAAGAACCTGTTTCATTTCAATTTGTTGTTCATGCTTGGTTGATTTACTGAAGTTGCGTGTAGCTGAGATTTCTTCAAAGTGTGCAAGGCAAGGGTGGAGGCCCCCACACCAAGCTAAGTACACTTCTTGGTTCAATTTTCAAAGTTTCCATAGACTAGTTTTTGTTTTCAAATGTATTTAGATGTGTGATGATTGCTGAATGAATATTGGTTTAATTCTAATATACATATGAAGGGACACAAAGGAATTTAAGTTAAATTCTCCTTCTATTTGATCTTGAACTAAAACTGAATTTCATTTTCCATTTCTCATTTGAAGTTATTTCTGCATTTCTGGTTTGAAGCAATGGTGATTGTGATATAGTAGGATTGTGAAGAAGGACAATCTGGACCTCCTTAGTTAGGGGCCTCTTCTTTTACATCTTCTGCATCATAAGCCATTGTTAATTAGTGCTCTGAGATTTATCTTCATGAAAGTAGTATTGTAGGGAAGGCAAACCTGGTTCTCCTAAGTTAGGAGCCTCTTCCCTCATATATTACATAAATGAATTAGAAATTGTTAAAATAGGTTTATATTTGTAATATGTACTTCCTTAATTCGTCAAATTTTATCTTCTAAACTTGATTATATCTGATGTCCATATACAATGGATTTGCCTCCAAGTTTTACAAACCTGGATTGATAATTAAATACTTGTGTTAACTTAGTCAATAAATTAGCCCACATTTTGGCGCTGTTGTCGGGGAGGTAATTATCAGCATAGTCAAATAGAAGATAAACAAAAACACTAAAAATTTAGCTCGTATACATTTCTCTTAGTTATGTTTCTTTATGCCTAGAAATAGAGATCCTAAAATTAGGTTTCCAAAACAAAACCCCCCAATAAAAACATAAAATCAAAAAAATAACTACAAAATCCATTTTCATTAACAAGATGATGTTAAAGAATAGGTTACAACACTACTCCATTCTTCAACATTCTTTCTCATCAAATCTTTATGATCAAATAAATTTTCATGTCCAAAATTTCATTGAAGTATATTTTTCAAATTTGGATATGAGTTTATTTATGATCTTGTTACGAAAATGGATACACTGGAAATTATCTTATACCTGAGAGAATGAATTATTTTTCTAAAATAGAATAGGATAGCATAGAATAAATAAACAAGTAGAATGAATTCGCAATAAGACTTCCATAATAAATTTGTTTCAAACTATTTCTTCAAATCATTGATCAATATTCATTTGAAAGGACTGTAATTTTTCATAACAGGGATTGTATATTGCCAGAACAAAGGAATTTTTAAGTACTGTTATTGCGTGTTGTTGTAAAACAAGGATTGTATACTACAAAAACAAAGGAATTATAAGGAGTTGAATCACTTGTTTTCTTTGTAGAACACAAGTTGTTTTGAGAGTTGTTACAACCAGGGCAACATTGAAAACTAAAGGGTTTCGGTTATATACAGTGCTGAAGATTTGAAAATTTATACAGAGAACAATGAATGAAAAAAATTATGCTAATGGAATCCTGGTTTGCATGAACAGAGCAGAGATGTTGCAAAGACAGAGACAAAGGAGTTTTTTAAAAAAAATTGATGAAACAGAGGATAGAATATAAGAAATAGATTAATAAAAACATGTTTATTATGTTTTTATAATCTTTTTATATCAAAACTTTGTTCATATTTTTGAGGATTGGTCTCATCTCTTTGTCAAGGGCATTAGAAAAGAGGTAAGCAGGATGCTGGAGAAACATTTGAAGAAATATTGATTTCAAATTGAATGATCATTCAATCTCAGAAATGCATTTCAATTTTGAGAAGCTACTATTTTTCATTGCTTTTTCTGGGCAAATGAAAATGAAATTTGAAAAACGAAAACATGGGTTTTCTTCAGAACAAGCCTAATTAGACTCCATGCAAACAATTTTCTCAAATTCATTTCTATTTGAGATATTTTTATGGTTCTTTTGACCCATATTTTGCAGATTACATGGGTAAAACAGTGGCTAAATTGAAAGTGAATGCCCAGACATAAAAAATTTGCTTCACCTAGGGATATATAAGAGCAACTGGATATTGGATACAAGGATATCTAGGCTAGAGACAAAGCCACAGGTACATCAGCCACAGGTACATCAGCAGGTCAGTCAACATATAGAAGAGAAAGGTCAAAAGGAAGAAGCAAGCATGAGGACATGCTTGAAGATCAGCAAGGGGGAGATGTTGGCCCTCAGTTTTGGTCTATTTTTGCTTAGGGAAACCTATTTAATATTTATATTTTCCATCCATTTTCCATCACATCCATCTCATTTTGATGTATTTTATGCATATTCAGGTGTTTAATTTTAATTTTGCAATTTCTAGAAGTTTTTATGAAAATTGAGTTTCAAGTGCAATTTTGGACTGAATCAGAAATTCCCGTAATAGCTATGTGGATGACATGTTTGCAAGACATTTGGGCTCAAGTTTGATGCATGGATGGACAACTTGGGAACTAGGACTAAGCTAACTCCACTTGTTTCGGTCAAAACAAGCTTTATTAGGCCCGGTCAAGGCTGGTCAAACATGACTAGTCACCAGAAAATCCCTATGAAATAGGGCAGTTTTGAGATTTTATGGGATTGACCATATTTATTGGGATGAATTGGATGAGTTCGACTTAGATAGGTGGATATGAGTAGATATGAGTGTTAGAGATAATATAGATCAGTTTGTTTCATTAAACCTCTATTTAAAGCTAAGACTTTGATGGCTTTTGTAATGTAATTTATATGTAACTTTTATGCTGAGACACTTTGGAGTTGGAAGCTAATTTGAAGAACCTGTTTTATTTCAATTTGTTGTTCATGCTTGGTTGATTTACTGAAGTTGCTATAGCTGAGATTTCTTCAAGTGTGCAAGGCAAGGGTGGAGGGCCCCCACACCAAGCTAAGTACACTTCTTGGTTCAATTTTCATAGTTTTCATACACTCATCTTGTAAGGTGATTTTGATGTTGGAGCTGCCCCTAACACTAACTCAATAGAAAAGCTTGCTTCCCTGTGAGGTGGAAATTCTAAAATATCCCCAGGAAATACATCCTGAAACTATTGTAGAACTAGGTACCTAATCAAAACATTTGCATCCTCAACTTCCTTACCTCTCTCACTAGAGATATGCATTGCAAATAACACACACTCTTTTCTGTGACTTCTTTTTGCCTGCATAGTTGTCACCATCCTAACTGATGTGGCTTTCTTCTTTCCCTGCAAGACTCTTGGTTGCCCATTGTCATCCATGCACTCAATTGATTTGTCATAGAAATCCACCTTGGTTCTATGAAGATAAAACTAATCCATGCCCAACAACATATTGTATGATCCCAATGGTAATACATTCAAATGTGTTGTGGTACACATACAATTCAAATCAAATGCACAAGCTCTTACCCGATGATGAACTCTCTTCTTTGTACTTGTAGCCAACTGCACTAACCAAGATTTTGCATGCACTTCTTTATTCAAACCACACTTATCCACCAAGTCATGAATAACATAACTATAATTAGATCCAGGGTCAATCAAATTAGAAACAACTTGATCAAAAATCTTACCATCCATCTTAATGATAGATGCCTAATGGTTTTCCTATATGTTTTCTAGTTTTGCATAGCTATAAGGAATGCTTTGACCAATATCCCCAATAGTCTGTGCCTCCTATGCACTATATATCTGAGGCCTACCACCTTGATTTTGTGGATATCTCTCTTATGGTGTTCCTTACCGCATGTCCAATCATCCAATACCATCACCTCTATGTTGTTGCTGTGACCCATGTGCTTGTCTAGTTGCATTGAACTTCTTTTGTGGTGCCACTGTCTCTTTATCTTCTACTTTTTGAGGCCTTTCTCTTTTCAACTTCCATTTACCCTTACCTTTATCCTTATCCTTCCCTTTCCATCCTTGCTGAGATTCATTCTTACGCTTTGACTGTTCATAATAATGCTTCAATTTCCCAATAACTTCCTCTAATAACCGAGGCTCATCATACTCAATCCGATTTCTATATCATAATGGAAAACCACTGAAAAATCGTTGAACTTTAGCCTTCTCATCTTTAAGATACGGTACATACCTCAATAGCTCCATAAACTTGGTTGTGTACTCTTCATCTGTCATTGATCCCATCTTTATCTCATAGAATTATTTGGCCTTTCTGTCGTAGTACCTTTCTCACAAGTACTTCTTCCTGAAAATCCTCTTGAACTCATGCCAACTCAAGTCCTCCATCCTGACGTCTCTTCCCACCAGATATATGCTCTACCTTTCAGACTGAAGATAACAATTATGACCTTCATGTTTTCTGTGTACTCATGCAACTCAAATAACTTGTTCATCCCAAGTATCCAAGCCTCTGCATCTTCTAGTTTCTTCAAGTCTCCATCAAAAGTAGGTGGCCTTTCTTTCTTAAACTGATCTGGAAAGTATCCCCTTTCACTCCTCCTGAAAGGATGATAACGATGATGATCATGATGCCCGACAGAACTAGAACTAGTATAATACCTGTATCCATCACCTCTCCTATCCCTAGTATCCAACAACTTGCCATCTCTCACCGTGTCATCTCTATTTGACCTGTGACCACCATGAGACCTACTGCCATATGCCTAATTATTTATGTCCTCATGTTTACGACTCATCCGAACTGGCCTCTGTCGCTACAATTCTGACAAATTTTGAAGAAGTATTGCATTAACCTTTGCTTGTTTCCTTTGTGCCTGCATGATTTTTTCATTTTTTGCCTTGCAACTCCTTATTTCTTCTTTCAATCTTCTCAATGTGTCTGCTAAATCAAAAGAGTGCCCAACACCACGATGCTCATTTGATTCATAGGGAGAATCGTTGTAGTCTATCATCTTGCTAGTCATTTTGATCTCTTTCTTGCAAGTCATACTATGTCAGCTAAACAAAATCACAATAAACCAACGTACCTTAGCAAAATTCAGGGAGGATATCACACATGCAAGATCAACCAATCAACATAATACATGTATAACATAATCATAACAACATATAGACATATAACACATAAGCACATAACCATGTAACCATTAGTCTAGAGTCCAGTGATCAATGCGTGACCATATCAACTATACATATCATCACCTTATGCATGAAAACCACAACCATACCAATGTACATTGACAATACACAAACATAAACAACATGTAATTAATCATACACTTATGTCGACACACTTCACAACAACAGCGACATCCTCTTCCACATGGCGACACCACTACAACCATGACTGACACTTTGTATATGCAACAAGCATATAGACCACAAGGATGATTAACACACGTGCAACTGACATGAATGCCTGACCAACACACACTGCCCATTCAGTCCAAGGGGTGAACCATGCTCTGATACCACTCTGTATCACCCTCCTCTCACATCTACCCAAGTAAACGGCCAACTGGGGTAAACATGTGACGAGAGGCTACTATGATGGAATTCAACCTCCTATGTGATCTTAAGAAAGTGGAATCGACAGAAACACAACATAGAGACCTTTCACATCAACATAAGGACTCCCAGGAATCATCCCAACCTTTTCGACAACCAACCCGTGGGTCCCACTAAGTTTTCAGACCAATTAACCCTTGGGCTCTCCCATGATATGGGCATGCTAACATCTAGAGGGCTCTGGATGCTCCCACAGCATGGCATGCCAGTGTCCATGGACTATTTTGCTCAGTGCTATGCCAAAATCCCCATGATTTTAGCCAATTTTTTAGGCCTACCCAAGTCACTGCCCATAATTAAATGACACATTTAGAATAGAAAAATAACAAGGTAATGATGATACAAATGCAATTATTTGAGTAAACCCTTGAATGGACCCCTACTAGCCATGACAACCATTTTGTCAAACATTAGGGGAATTTTGAGGTCTAAAATGAGCCTCCTAAGAAAAGTGTACAATCAAAATAAACTTTATAAGAACCAATTCAAGATGATGTCAACCATGGGGGATGATTCACCATTTTTGGAGTAAAAAAGTAAAAAGATAAATAATAATAATAATAATAATAATAATAATAATAATAAAACTACTTTTTCAACTCATATTTTCAACTTATCTCCCTAAGGTTCTACTCAAATTTCGAGCAAGAGTACTCGTTGGATGAAAAATGTAATTCCTCATCCAAGGATTACCCATGTTGCATACTTTCGATAGACCCTGCTACACGAAAAATGATAAATACATGAAAAATGTGATTGCAATCACGTTTTTCATGTATTTCTCATTTTTCGTGTAGTAGGGTCCATCGAAATTATGCAACATGGGTACTCTTTGGATGAGGAATCAAATTCTTCATCCAACAAGTGTTGCCGCTTGAAATTTGAGTAAACCCATAGGGAGATAAGTTGAAAATATGAATTGAAAAAATAGTTTTTTCTTTTATCCCTCTAAAATTTCATGATGTAATCTAATCTTATTTTATTATTTCCACTATTATTTAATAATTTTCTTAGGATGCCCATTTTAGACCTTAAAATTCCCCTAATGCATATCACAAATATGTAATCTACAGGTGTAAACAACATATTTAAGCACATGGGTCTCATACTTATCTGAGAATCACTAAGAAGCATTGTTCCTTCACATCATTAACAACATTATCATGTATTACGTCATAAATACATCGTTCCTTCATTTACAAATCAAAACATGAGGAGAGACATACATCATCATTGTCATAATACATGTTTATAACCAACATAATAACGACAGAAATATCAAAGATACATTAGCGATAAAATCCACATATAAAACAATACATTTATACATAAGATATCAAGTAAAGAACCTTCGATTAATGAATGCAAAATCGAACCAGGGATGGGACTAACATGTTCCACCCGACCATAGAATGGCTGAGCCAAATCTCTCTTCATCCATTCATCCACGTGCCATATTTCAAGCATGAATGTGGGACTCAAAACAAAAGAATCAACCAGGGCATATCGAGGCTAAACCACCTTACTGTCATCAATAAAAACCAAGCTTTACCATAATCGATCCTAGATCACTATGCCAACACAATAAACGGGTAATAATAGGCTTTACCATGATCTCCACTAGATCACTAGGCCAAACCAGACATGGATGCCACCAGATTTCTCCACCTACACTATGAGGAATTTTCCTATCTCCTAGTCTCTCAGGCTTTACCATGATCCATAGATTGATCGAGGGATCACTAGGCCCTAAAACAAGACGCCACCCTCTAGGCTATATGGTATATCCCTCCATTCACCGACAATGATTCCTAGGCCTAATCAAGGGAAACCACCTCTAGGCTTTACCGTATATCCCACCATTTACCGGTCGAGGATTCCTAGGCCCACTGAGGCACACAATACTTGGCTTTACCTCAACCCACAGTATGGTTCAGGGGTCACTATTCCAGTGGCTTTATCGCAATCCACAGTTTGATCCAGGGATCACGAGGCCATGTGCTTTCTTTCGGAGATCCACCTCACTCAGCTTCGAATCCATCCAGCAATCCAACTCAACCAAAACATGAGAACCCCATCACACCATGGCTATCCGAAAATGACAAGGCTAGGCTGAAAACACTATCACACCTGGCAAAATTCATGCCATAACAACAAAGAACCACATGCAACAACATGCATACCAAATCTAGCAAGGAAAACACACATGCAAATCGATACCTACAAAGAATCCTATTGTAGCTACTTGATCCTGCTCTTCCTTGCTTGCTCCTTCCTTCCTCTTGCCTTCTTTGCCTTTCTTGATCCAATACTAAAGTGCTCCAAGAAAACTCTAAGTGTCCAAGAGAGAGAGAGAGAGAGCTCCAAAACTGAACTGACAAAAGGTTACAAAATGATCCTCATAAGCCTTTTGATCAATTAAGTCTCTATTTTCTCCATTTTCCATTATTGTCCTTCATTTTGCTCCTCACATGCATCCTGTGACCTTTCATCTTTCTTTTCTCCTAATTTCCATTATTTGCATAAATAAATGTGCCAAAGATGCCATTTTGTCTTTCCAAAGCCTTAGTCATTGCTTTTACCAATTTCCTTAGCCATAATAAACTAAATGAACACCCACACTAGGATGTCTTGCCTAACATCCAGCTTGGAATAAGTGTCCCATCAACTGTGGTTGTTATTTGTCCTTTATTAACTTTTATTACATGGAATTTTCACAAGGGCTGTTACAAAACCACCTTGCACATACCACTTAATTTTCATGGCTATTGTTAATTAAGCTACCCCTAATGGCTAAAATGATGTTTAATATTAATAAAAAAAATAAAATCTATTATATACAATCAAAAAATTCAAAGACAAAACATAATTATTAATAACTAGCACACCATATAAATTAAATAACTATACTAGGAATCAATTCATAATAGATATTAAGGCATGATATATCTTACATTGCCAAGATTAAAAAAACATAAAATTAACTAAGTTATAAATTTATTATTATAATCATTATTATTAATATAAGTTGACTCTATATATATATATTTTAAAAAGAATTAATATATGAATTTAAAACATATAACATTTTAAAAAACACATGTAATTAGAAAAATATAGAGGCCTCACATTTCTCGACAACATTTTTAAAAATTAAATTAAAAAGTAAAAATAAGATAATAATCTTTGATTTACCCCTCTATCTCTTAGTGAAAATTAAATTTCTACCATCCATTTAAGAATTATTGATAATCAAATGTTATAATCCAAGATCTTCCAGAGAAATAACATAGAAAACTTAATGTTGACAACATAGAAAAGTTAAGGTAGGTTGAACTTTACTGATGTTGTATAATCTGCCATGAATCCTTTTCTAGTTAATTTTCCTTCTTCAGAAGTCTTCATAGTTCCGCTCTGGGTGATAGCCAGATAAGGGGCTGCATGCTGCCTATGCCTCTGGGTAGTTTCCGATTCTCCATCCATTGTCACTGCTCGTGCTCTGATAAACCACTTTTGGAGACCGGTTTCTACAGGGCAGTGGTTTTTTTTGCCATTTCTGGTTTCTTTTTCAAAAAGGCTGGTAGATATGGGTCCTTGACCGTTTAAGCCTCATTTCCTTGCCTAATTAATGTAGGTTTTTTCTTAATCAAAGCCTTTGGACAGCTATCCCCTTTTTCCTCCGAGCCAATCCTTGTTCAGTGTGTCCTCTAACAGATGTGTCACTATCATTTCTCCAGCCTTTTTCAGTCCAGGTGTTATATTCAGGATCATACCAGATGATTATTTAATGTTTGGTACTAACCTGATTTGGCAATCCACATCCTAGCTTTTTTCCTTGAAAAGGAGATCTTACTATACCTGAGCTCTTTAATACATTCCCATCCGAACTATCGATTTTGCCAAGCTTTTGATAGATGGGTCTTATCTCCTCCAGTTGGCCATCTTTTTCCGGCTTCTCCTTTTGAGGCCGCACTGATGTTCATTTATTTCCGGGTTAAAAATCCAGATTTGATAATCTTTTTTGGTCAATACTCTGTCAGTGCTCAGTATAGTGAGCTGGTAAAGCATGGAGGGAGGGTCAGATGTGTCGGCCACGGAGGCCATGATACGTGCTACCATTCAGGCTGAGAAAGTATGGGGTGGTGACAACACCGAGGGGGTGGAAGTCCACGCTATACGAAGTGGTCTTACAATCAACAAGACATGTGGATGAAAAGGACAGAGCCCAGCTCCATATGGCCTTGCATAAAGAAGTGAAAGGATATAACAATGCCCGGATCCCTGTTAAAACCACCCCTCCTCCTGCGGCTCTAAATTTGGACAACATCCACCTCACCGAAAGAATAGATAGTCTCCATAACCTTGCACTGGTGCGCAGATGGCATTTCACAGAAATAGAGGATTCTGCGATGAGAAAATGGTTGGAGGCACAATGGAAGCCGTTGATTGGATATTTTGCCATTGTATCAAAGCTTATGAAGGAATGGTTCTGCTTTCATTTCTTAAAGGCGGGTGATGTTGAGATTATTCAGAATCTTCCTTGGGTATATGGAAGAAGTTTCCTTGTGCTCCACAAATGGTATTTAGGATATAATCCATTGAAAAATACTCCCTCAAACAATTTAATCTGGGTCAAGCTCCCAAACCTATCTCTGGAGTTCTGGTCCAGGGAGACTTTAACAGAGATAGGTAACTCTATCGGGAGATTTGTTTACGTTGATCCATGGTGTCTGAGGGAAAAGGGCAAACGCATTGCATGGATTCTTATTGAAAAGGCCTATAGGGGTGGATTTCCTGAACATATAGAGATCGCCTGGAGGAACCTAAAAATAAAGCAAAGGCTTGATTTCTGGGGAATTCCCTTCAGGTGTTCCGCTTGCCACAAGACTGGACATCTCATAAAGAACTGTCCTCGGAGGCCGTCTTACAGAAGAAGGGTTTTTCGTGAAAAGTCCAGGGTGGCATCCCCTCTGTCCCCTGTCGAAGGGAAGCTATCTCCGTCTACCAGTTGGTCCCCGACTGATCTGGAGGCTACGCAGGACAGGACCCTGGGATTGAAATCCAATCAATCTCCTCAATTTCTCTCACAAGTCCGCTCTATGCGCGCTGGTTCCAAGCCGGTATCTCCCAATCCAGATTTTAAGTCTATTCCTGATTTAAATACCATCAAAGAGTTCCAATCTTTTCAGTGCCACCCTCCGCCGGAACCTTCAAATGGAAAAGCAATCCCTCCTCCCCCATCGGTTCCAAAACTCACGAATTTTAAAGTGGGTTCTCAGACCATTCATATCTCATCCTCTTCGCCTACTCCTGATAAACCCCATCACTCCTCTGGAAAGGGAAAACAACAATTGGTGTTCGCCTCCCCATCAAATTCTCCATCCTCCCCCTCTGTTTTTTTGTTTGACCCCCTCCTCTCATCCAAAAAAGGAAAGGAACCTTTGATATCGGCCACCCCTTTAAATTCCTCGATCTCATCTCCTGTAAATGTATATGACAGTGACCTAGATTTCCTTCTCAACAAAAAATCTCTCGAGTCGGAGCCCTTAACCATCCATAAACCTCGTTTCTCTTCCCCCACGCTCATTAGCCCAAACTCCGCAAAGAAAATTACTGTCAGGAAGAAAAACAAAGGTGGGAGCAGACACTACCTTGGGAGAACTAAAGTTGATGACGGTGGAATAAGGAACTTGTCTCTGGTGGAAGTCCCCATTTTCAACATATCTGATAAACAACCTCTTAGAGCGAGCCTGGCTGGTAATCCTCCCCCATGACTTCTATAATTTTGATGAATATCTGAGGTTTGGGAGCATACCTCAAATTCTTGGCGCTCAAAGATCTCTTCTTTTCTGCCAAGCCAAAGATCATTCTTGTACAGGAAACTATGCACAACAAACAAGAATCCATTTCATACTTCAGGAAAATGTTCCCCTCATGGTTCATGGTAGCTTCTGAAGCCAAGGGTCTTTCGGGTGGTTTAGCGGTCATGTGGGATCCTTCCTGGATAAAAGCCAAAGCCTATAAATGTTTTGCAGGAATCCTCATCTCTGCGGTCATTAGGGGTCATCCATGTCCCATCAATATATTGAATATCTATGCTCCTTATAAGAACAGGTCTCTTTTCTGGGAATTTTTTTTTTTTTGTTTCAGGGATCTTTGATATTGATTCATTAATGATTGCAGGTGATTTGAATATCACTCTAAGTTCGGAAGAACGTTGGGGAAATTGCAGGAAGCAGGATCCACTCTCAGACTGAATCAAGTTTGAATTTCTCCATAGGAACCTTGTTGATGTAGCTCCATCCATAATGAGGCCTACGTGGGATAATAGAAGACTTGAAGGGGCCTACATAGCAAAAAGGATTGACAGGTTTATCATTCATTACAGTATCATTGATAAAATGGGCATGCCCGTCTCGACCATTAAAAATGTTGCCATCTCTGACCATAAACCAATTTCCCTCAGCTGGAGGGAAAAGGGTTTCAAGTATGGGTACCCCTTTAAATTCAATAGAACTTGCCTAGAGGATTCGGCTTTCAATGAAGAAATAACTAAAGCCTGGAAGGATCTATCTGCTAATTGCTCTTTTCCTCCTTTCATGACTTTTAGAGATAAAATGTCTTCTATGAGAAAAGAGGTTAAGGCATGGAAATGTAATAAAAGACAAGAAGACAGGCTGACTCTAAATGAAATCCAAAAAGAAATGGATGATATCTCTAAATTTTTGAAAGCCGATTCGGTCTCATTTAGCACGAGAAGCGGATTAAATGAATTGGAAAGGAAGAAGCAGCACATATTAAAGGAGGAGGAAGCTTCATGGAGACTCAAGAGCCAGGCGTTATGGCTCAAAGATGGTGACAGGAACACTAAGTTTTTTCATAGGTATTGTAGTGCCAGACGGGAGATGAACACTATATGGAAAATTAGTAATGGACAGGAAGGCTTTCTTTTCTCTCAACAAGAAATCTCACAAGAGGCGGTGAGACATTTTAAAGACCAATATAAAAGAAAGGAGTATAGTAGTTTTCAGGATATCCTATGGGGTATCTATCTGTTCCCCCAAATGTTTAATGATGAAGAAAACGAAGTTCTGTTCCAGGCCATATTAGAAGAGGAGCTATACGGAGTTATAAAGGATTTTAAGAAGGATAAATTCCCAGGCTCGGACGGCTAGACAATTGAATTCTTCTTACATTTTTTCGACATCATCAAATCTGATCTTTTAAGGATGGTTGAAGCAACAAGAATTTCGGGCAACATTCATCACATTACTTCATCCACACTGATAGCTCTCATCCCAAAGAAATTGGAGGCAGACTCTTTCAAGGATTTTAGGCCGATCTCTTTGTGCAACATAACCTTTAAGATCATCACAAAAATTATAGCCGAGAGGATCAAAGTGACTTTAGCCAGTTTCTTGACAAAGGATCAGCATGCTTTTCTAAAAGGGAGAAATATAATGGATGCAGTTGCCATCACCCAGGGAAGCCTGTTCTCCATGCTCTCAAATAGAACTGAAGCAGCTATTTTAAAAATTGATTTGCAAAAAGCCTACCACTGTGTAGACTAGGGTTTTATCAGATGTTTGTTAGCAAAGATTGGATTGAAATCGAAGGTCATAAATTGGATCATGGCTTGTATTGAGAACGTGAATTATGCTGTCATTATTAACGGAATCTCGTCCCCCTTCTTCTCAGCAGAAAGGGGGCTGCGTCAAGGATGCCCTCTATCGCTGTTGCTGTTCATTATGGTGATGAATTCTTTGAGCCTTCACATAAATAACGCTGTCTCAGAAAAAACGTGCAACCCTGTGAGGATATGTAGGAACAACTTCATATCGCACAATTTATTTGTTGATGATGTTCTTATCTTTGCTATGTTGTGCAGGGTTACATGGACTTGCCTTAATGAAATCTTATTAAGATTTCAACATGCCACCGATCTTCAAATAAACAGTTCCAAATCCATTCTTTATCACAATGAAGTCAATATGGAATTAGTGGAATGGATTTCGGTTTTGTTTGGAGCCGGTTTGAGGTCAATCAAGGATGGAGTCAAATATCTTGGTTTTCATCTGAAGGCAAAGGGTTATTCTAAGGATGATTGGAAATGGCTTATTGACAGATATTATAATAAGATATCCGCTTGGCAATATAAATGTTTATCTCTGGCTGGAAGAATCGTCCTAACTAGGGCAGTCCTCTTGCAACTTGCCGTTTATTGGGCCCATATTTTTTTTCTCCTGGCAAGTATTGTTCAGAAAATGAACAAGATCACTGCGAATTTTATCTGGGGCAGCAACTCAACTCAAGGAAGATATCACCTCACTACTTTGGATAAAATCTCTAGACCGAAGATTGCAGGTGGATGGGGCTTGCTAGACTTGAGGACCTTTGGAAAGGCGCTCCTGTGCAAATCTTTGTGGAGGGGCATGTTCGGTGAGGGACCATGGAGAAAAATCATCAAAATGAAATACATGAGAGGAAAAGGACTAGAATATTGGTTTCGTTTGGGGAGGATTGGAGCGAAATATGACTCTGCCATATGGCTCAGTTTTCGCAAATTGGAGCTATATTTCTTAAAGAATCTGAATTGGTGTCTTCAATCTGGTAGTGGAATTTTTATCGGAGTAGACCCCATTGCGACTGGGTGTGAATGCATTTCTATTCCTGAAAGGATCTTATTCTTCCTCCATTGCAAAGGTATTTTCACATGGGATAAATTGATTGTGCGGTGGCATGGCCCGCTTCCTATCTGGAAAACCGTTGATGATCTTGGTTTGCCGCTGCCTTTAAAATGCCTTTGGTCCCCTGTCTGGAATACTCTAAGAAATTGTGGTTTCCTCCAGTCTAGGCCTCGGGATTATCTGGTATGGAATTTGCCATCTGCAAATTCTCAGGTGTGTGTAAATGATATTTACGCTGATATGATTAGTCTGAAGCCTGCGCATGTCTCCATTTTTCCAATAGCATTTTGGAAATCGAGATGCTCTCCCAAAATGATATATTTTTCTTGGATGGTATTTTATAATAAAAATTTATCTTGGGAGAATTTGATGAAGAGGTAGTGGCATGGGCCGAGTAGGTGCCTTATGTGCAAATTGGACGAGGAAACAAATTTTCACATGTTCTTCAAATGTAAGTCTCTGTTGAAAATCTCGCAGAGCTTGGCAAATCTTTATGGTTTCCCTCTGGTCTCTCATGCTTCTTCTCAAGATGCTTTTGTATGGTGGAGCTGGCAAAAAGTATCATGGCGACCGATCATTTTAATTGTCCTATGGTGTGCCTGGAGATGGAAGAATAATAAACTTTTTAACAATGCAAAGGAGCCTCTGAAGGATATTTGTCAAAGCATTGTTCTTATTTATGATTCTATTCCCAAAATCTCTTCAAAATCGAGTGCTATCGATAGAAATATGCAGGTGACTCCTTCACTCAGGTCCCCGAGGGCCTTCTTCGATGGCGCTTCCCAACAAAACATTTGCGGAGCTGGTGTGTTCATTCATTTGGATGACAATCTTCAATACAATCTCGCTTGGAATGCAGGTGGGGGAACAAATAGCCTGGCTGAGGCAAAGGCCCTTGCGGGCCTCCTCGCTTTCTGTTGCTTTCTTGACATCAAGGCCATTTCTATATATGGGGACTCCAAAACAATGGTTGACCACGTCAATGGTAAAGCTTTTGTCCGCTGCCCTCACCTCACTGTGTGGATGGATCAAATTATGCTTTTTTGGAATCGGACGCAGGGGTCTACTATCCAGCACATCTACAGAGCTTGGAACCAGAGGGCGGATTGCCTTTCTAAGGAGGCGCTTCTATTGGAATCTAGTGCATGGGCTTTAAAGATTTCTGATGGCAGGGAGTCCTATTCCATCCAGGACTTTTGTGTTTCGAGATTTTGATTTCTCTATTAGGTGATTTTCCACTAAATACAATTAAAAAATTATTTTCCAGTGATTTGCCATAAAATAAAATGAAATAATTGCTAAATTATTCGATTATTTTCTGAAAACTGTGATGACAAGTAAGAAAGATACGGAAATCGTCAAATTTAATGGAGTCGTCTAACAAGGAGAAGGAATTGCCCGGACGGCCAAAAGTGGCCGGAATCCGGGCAAAATTTTTTTCCAAAAATCTTGTAGAGACAGTGTTTGAATTGTGTTTTTGATGGTAGAAATGGATTCAGCACCTTCAAAAACATCTAGGACACCTAAAATTTTGATGTTTAACAATTATAATTTGGATTTACAAAAATCCTTGCCGGATTTTCTCTAAATATCACTGGAATTTCCATAATTTTCCAGACAATTCCTCCATCTAATTAGACCACTGCAAATTTAACCAGTGAATTTGTTTTAAAATTCAAACCCTGCGCCCATATCTTCCCTCTGGATCCGGAAATCCGAATTTCCGATGCCCACTTCACCACTTTTCTCATTCGGATTCCTCTAAATTTGCGGCAATTTTGTCCGCGAATATTGTTCCGTGGAAAGCAGGCATGGTGCCCTTGGAGGGGTTTCTCCATTTCTTGCGGCGCACTTTGTGGGGTCAAATGTCTCGAAATAAAACGCTGGAAGCGGGGCTACAGTGAAATCTTAACTCATTTGCGTTAAGAAGATATGGCGAGTTAGCGATTTCGTACGACTCAGTTAGTCAAACCGCGTATTGCTCCTGCATTGACACGTGATATGACACATGTGCCGATATTTAAGGCAGTATAGAAAATGCTGTCTTTGGCCGTGCGGCAATGAACAACGTGTTTTATTCCGTAATGGATGACGTCCATAAATATTTCGTAATGTATGACGTCGATAAATAGATAGCATTAAATTTTTTTATATTTCAAAGCGGGAGTTAAAGTCCCGCCTTCCACGTCATATTTTCGGAGTTACGTAATGTAGATTTTGGGTTCACAATTCATTCCATCACATTGTGAACTTACGCACTTTCGCTTGGGGTATACACTTCACAAAGTTTAGTGATCCCATAATGTCCCACGTGGATTTGTTAGAATCGTTTTCTTGGCTTTAAAAAATAATTTTTGCTCTCGTGGGTTTGTTGGGTAGGGTTTTGAAAAGTGGGTTTGTTGGTTAGGGTTCTGAAATGGTTTGTTTTTTATAGGTAGGAAATTGATCATAATTTAGTTGTTACACTGGTAGTGAGGACAATTATTTCTCACGGTTAATCGCGAACGCAAATTGATTCATCATTTTTAATCAGGGAAAATGACGCCGCCTAGAATAACCCGTTAGTGATTCGTAAGGGGGTAGGCTTTCACCCCTGCCAGATGTCTCTGGGTCTTGGGCCAGCTGTTAACCTATTTCCTTACATCCAAGGAAGACGAGCTTTTAGCCAAGCATAAGCAGTTTTAGGGCATTGTGAAATGGTATGTTATTAGGGTTGGAATATAAGTGACATTTATATGATGGATTTTTTAAATATATTTTTATATTATATTTTATAATGTGTAGTTATTATTAGTGGTAGGACTATAACAATTGATTTCTTTGGTGATCACTATAAATTTAACATTTACCAATTCAAGTTATAATGTTTAACTTTGAAAAACAAATATTTTTTTTTCAATATTATTGAAATATTTATTTTTCAAAATTGGATCATAACTTTGTAGGGTTTGCTCTATGTGAATAAATTGTCTTTGATTTTTTATTTATTTTTTCCATAATTTATGGATACAGTTGCAATATTTATTCCATGATTTTCATTGTTAAGCTTCATAGGAAAACCACCTAAAATTAAAATCCATGAAAATAATGCATACTAACAAATATAACCTATGCAAATATTTGCATAAAAAATGAATAGGAACAAAATGAAAATAAACATACGTACCTAGATGTTTTCTTCAACACTTTAACATGTAAGAGTGAATGTGAATGTGCAAACTTAGTAGTCGTTATTATAATTAAAAATAGTTTTTTTAGAATCATTCTCTAATAAATTTAAAGAAATAAATTATTTTATAAGGTTTAAATTTTGTGAGCAATATATTGAAACACCCAATATATTGAGTGAACAACCTACTTTTTATCTAGGATAAATAAAATGATTAAATAATGTTTGTGAAAACCATCATATTATTGATAAATAAGGCATGAAAAAAATAAATTTTTGATAAAGATAATGAAATAACCAAGGGAAAGTTAATTATGAAATTTAGAAAAAAGTTAGGTAATATTATTTTTTCCTAGTTTGGTTATGTTCATTGATATCCTTCCATAACCGTATGGATCTCTTCCTTTCGATACACAAGATAGCTCATCTTGAAAACAAAAAAAACCAGATCAAAATATAACTGGATTAACCCCCTCCAGTCTTATCTCGCTGCTAATACTTTGAATAAAATTGCAAAGCAAAGCTTAATGAATAATTGTGAATAGGTAGTGATATCTCTGTCTTTATAGATATAAATCCATAATGCAAAGAAAAGCTTAATGAATAATTGTGAATAGGAAGTGAGATCTCTATATTTATAAATATAAATTCAAAAGACTAACTTTGATGGAGGGTAGTATAGGATTGACCATGAAAAAAGGGAAAGTATAGAGAAGTAGATTAGACTTACTCGACATGAGTGAGGGTGGTCATGTTAGGCCGATGAGGGGAGAATGATAACAAAATAGGTAAATAATGTATATTCATGTTAAAGCATATATATTATCAAATTTTTCTTTAATGGAATTTTTTATTTATTGAAAATTTATAATTTTAATTGGAACTTAGTAATTATGCCAGAACATACTTGTTCCAACTTTTATCATGTAGGGATGTTATTTAGCTATAATGTAAGATTTAATTGATATAGGTCATATGTGATGTAGCAATATATTGCAACAAAATAATAACTACAATTCTTTTATCATGTAGGGATGTTATTTAGCTATAATGTAAGATTAATTGATATAGGTCATATGTGATGTAGCAATATATTGCAACAAAATAATAACTACAAATTATTAGGCAAAGACATAATTTATTCTCAGTTAACCATTATTTTAAGTTTTTACATAGGTTAACCCAGAACTTGATATCAGGTTAATTAATATTTTAACTTTGATTCATTCCCCCAAATGAGAATTATTCCACAATAAAGGAAAAATGCTTTACAAAAGAAAAATTGGTGATCATCCAAGTTTCCATGTACCTGCCTCTTAATATCAACATTTCATAATAATAAATATTTATTTGGTTGTTTTCAAGTGTCTTTTTTGCATCACCTTGACTTCATTTTTAAACATTATAGTTATAGAATGACACGTGAAGAATGAGATGAAGAAGAGTGTTTGAATTGAAGTACTTTAGTTTCACATACAAATTACATCTACACACAAAAACACAAAGACTATTGATCTCCAATCATTCTATACTCACAAATAAGATTACAGAGTGAGACAAACATTATATGCTCTATAAAATTATGTGGGATTTAAAACATTTTATTTTTAATATTTGCATTGAGTATTTTTATTTTATTTTTTATAGAGTCATGTCTCCTTGTTCTCATTTTTTTGGTTTGTAAAGTATATATTTTTATGCATATAAGTTTTCCTTTAGATGTATTATTACTTGAGATTTATTTATAGGTTTTTTTAACTCACATATTACCTTTGTTTAGCCTTTATTTAAGTAAATACATTTATTTGTATTTTTATGATTAAATCTAATGATATATATAATAAATTAATGTTTGTATTTCTAAACCTAGAGTAACTAGCAATTGAACCAAATGTTGCAAAGGAAACCCTGTAAGGCATAAATTCAAGAAGAAACGTCACATGTAAATCATCATTGAAGATAAGAATTGGTAAACAAGATTCCATGCAAAAGTAGAAGATAAAGTTAAATGATTTACATTTTGTGATATTTACAGATTGTATAATGTTTCTAACATAGATTGCCTCTTGATTTTCGAAGAAGTTTTTTTTAGTTTCAATAGAAAATTACAAGCAACAGATTATAATGGAAGAGGTAAATAAAATAATATTAAATCGTGAACAACATGATGGCTATCTTTCCACATTTAAATTTGCATCGCAACTTGTCGAAGACATTGAAGAGTTGAAGAAGCAATAACCAACCTACAAAAGGAATATTTCATTCAAAATATATAGAAGAATTATTATTATTTCAAATATGGAGTTTAACTATTAAAATTGACTATAATGAGTTTGCATGCAAATTGTGTTATAATGAAATTGGAGTGAATGAAAATGAACTTTTCTTTGTCATGGGAATTTCAATACTTCTAGTCAAAAATGTAAGGGGAAATAGTAAGGATTTAGTGCTCTAACGGGAATATGGACTGGCATAAGGATGGGGTTGGAATAGAAGGAAGGGGGCAGTGCCTTTTCAATGAAGGATCTTGGTTTGATGAGGAGGGAGTGTCTTCTTGAGAAGTGATCGGTATACTCAAATTTTTGGATTAACAATTAAGGGTGCAAATGTAGAAGAAATCTCGAAGTCTAGTAGCGTTATAGACCTACACGGTAAATGATAGTCATAGGAGTAATTATTAGACTCGAAAGTGGTATGAAGAAAATATGTAAAGTTTACATTAGAATTTTGTAACAAATTTACATTAATGGACCAATAGCTAAAGAAGTCCAACTTTTAACATGTATAGTAGAACCTTTTTGAAGCAAGTTTGTTGCAATGAGGTCATTGAAATCTGTTGGAAGCATAAGGCATTTCATATGTGTGCCATCAGAGAGGGAAGTGTGATATCCTATAGTTGAACTTTGAATCGACCGAATAGGGTCAAGTTCAACAATTTGTAGCAATGGTTGATCTAGAGAGCATTGAGAAAATAACATTCTTAGTAAGTTTTGTTGTCATTTTTTGAATGAAGAGATAACAGAATAAGTACTATAGAGAACAAAATTCATAAAGGTCGTTTTTTTCTTTAAAATTGTTTATATGTGGTTTTTCTCGAGTTAGATGTTTACCATTAATAAGATTCCTCTACCTCTACATGAAAACTTATGGACTAAGGGGCAGTAAGCATGTTCATACTATTTGCAATTCAATGGTTATCTAGACTTGTAAACATAAAAACAAATTTTCTTATGCTAGTATGAAAATATTGAGGTGCTATTTTCAATCTAAATACATTTAAATAGGACTATCTGTTTGAATATGTAAGAGATAATAGCCTAGGAAAACTATGAATGCATATTGCTTTCATGTACAATTTGCTACATTACAGATCTTTTGGGGAACAATTATGAAACCTCTTGCACAATGTTCCGAATTAGATGTGGCAGTATATTGTTGTCTCATTGATTTCATAATGCAAGATTCATTTAATATATTGGATCTCCTCTTTGCCTATATGCATATGTTTAAAATATGACATACATAGAAATAAGCTATATGATGAGGGTTTGAAATTCTAAACGATAAATAGTTTGAGACATCACTGCAAAATCTCTCCATTACCTCATGAAAAATCTAAATACCAACTTAGAAAAATATATCTTGAAAATACCCATGCTCCAACAGACAAAAAGTGAACCCTTGAACTACAAGACGCTTATACAATTGATATGGAAGGGGAACATGATGCATACTTTCCTTATAAAAGAAATAAAAAAAATCTACGTGTTGCTTTGGCATAGTTCACATGTCATGAAATTTGTTGGTATCCTGAGTCAAGGACTTCGAACAACTCCTCCAAATGCTCCAGCAATTGAATATATGTTTGGTAGAGGCCATTACATTATAGACCTATTGAGAAAGGGTGAACTATATTTTTATGAAAATAAGAAGGATACAGTGGGATTGTTGCTACTCATATGAAGTGGCATTGGGAGAAGTTTATGAGCTAAAAGGTGCTAGATACATGCACAAGCATCACAAAGGGAAGCATTTAACAAAGGGCGTGGGTAAGACAAAGCCATTGGACACAAAATGTGAATGTTGGGAGTATGATGCGACTGTACCTTGTGGCCACCCTATACCTTCAGGTGCATAAAAGAATAGTTATTTCCTTCATAATTAACATAAGATATATGATCTTTCTTAGGTGCATCTATACTTTTTGTTAAAGAAATTCTCATACATGAACCAATGAAAGTAGTAGCCCAACTTTAAGTGCTTTTATGGGAGACTATTGAAGGGAATCATTTATGCTAATATCTATCATTGCATTCAACATAAGTTGGAAGATCAATCAAGTTGTTTGAGAAAAGAAATGCACTAGTTTGAACTTGTTTTAAACCCTTAAATGTAACACCCCCTCCTCCCAGGTCCACCCAAGAAGCTAACTAGCCGAGAAAACATGAGATGAGAGAGGTTAGTATAAGGGATTCAATAGTGATCTTAAGGAAATGGAATCAATGGAACTCATCAAAGAAACCTATCCACGTCAACAATTACACCCCCAAGAGACATGTCGGCCACTTAGACATCCTGCCCCTGGGTCCCACTAATGTTTTAAGCCTCTTAACCCAAAGTCGCTCTAATTCTATAGGCAAGACAATGACCAACAACTGAAAGTTGCTCTCATAGGCCTCTGTGCCAGTGACTGTGGACTTTTCTCTGCAGACCTGTGCTAGTGACCCTGAGATTTGAGCCACTTTTCTAGCCTAGAATCTCGGCCTTTGCCCATAACTTGTACAACCTTTATAACCATTCAAGGACATGATAACAATACTGAATACTCAAAATCAACCTCAGGATTAGGCCTGAGCATCCCCAACCGGAACTAACATTCTGTCAAACACTTGGCATCAATGCAACCTATAGTTCTAGGATAAAAGAAAGAGCATAAACGATTGATAGAACTTATGAAACATAACCATAAGGATCACCTACTTCTCAATTGAACTAGTACATCATCAATTAGGTCTTGCATCCATTCATTTAACAGTTACAAGTAAATACATGAAATAACCATGACATAAACCAATCATTCAACCATGCTTATAACCAACATAAAACCATATAAATATAAGATATATGAAAACCATTAAATCCACATATAAACCAATGCAAAAGTAAGAGAGATTAGCTTTTATTATTCATAGGAAAATTTGACTAGGTTCGGGACATCCACGTACCACTCGACCATAGACATGGCTGAACCAAATCTCTCTTTCAACCAGTCACCCCCGTGCCATATTCCAAGCATGAATGTGGAATCTCATAAAAAAACCGATTCAAGAACAACCAATGGAATATAGAGGTTAAACCACCTCCACCCTCATCAAACCATGATGACACCAAAACTGGTGCTTCGATAACAACCGAACCGAACTTGGAATTTCATTTGAAATCCATCACTATCCTTGAGGAATTTTCCATCTCCTTGTCTCTCAGGCTTTACCGCAATCCAAATCGGATCGCTAAGCCCTAAACTGAGACTAGTCCCTCAGGCTTTATTGCAATCCAAACCTGGTTCACTAGGCCCGAAACCGAGACTTCTCCCTCAGGCTTTACCATGTATCCCACCAAAACCAATCAAGGGATTCCTAGGCCTTTGGGAATTAACCTTGAGACCACCTCTGCCTCGGATTCTGAAATCCATCTAGCAAACCAATGCTCAAAATCAACATAAACATCCCAACATACCATGGCATATAGAAAAAGGAAAGGCTAGGCTAAAAACCATTTTCATAACCTAGCAAAACCATGCCACCAACAACAAGAGAACCATACACCAATATGCAAAGCCATGCATGTCCAAACCAGCTAGGAAATCACATGTGCAAAAGGTTACCTGCAAGTAATCCTGCTAAAGTTGCTTGATCTTGCTCTTCTTCCTTGATCCTTTCTTTCCTTCCTTTCCCTTTTCTTTCTTTTTCCTTCCTTGATCCAAAGCTAGAGTGCTCCAAGAAAACTCTACGTGACCAAGAGTGAGAGAGAGAGAATAATGAGAGAGCTCCAAACTTGAACTAGAAAAAGGTTACCAACTGATCCTCAAAAGTCTTTTTATGAATGAGGCCTCTATTTCTTCATTTTCCATTATTTTCCTTCAATTTCCTCCTCACGTGCAACCTGTGACCTTTCACCTTACTTTTCTCCTAATTTCCTTTTTTTTCATAAATAAATGTGCCAAAAATGCCTATTTTCTTTTTAATGCCTTTGCCAATTTTCGTTAGCCAAAACACACATCCAATGATGCCCACTAGGATATCTTTGCCCAACATTCATCTTGGAATAAGTGTCCCTTAACCATGGTCTTATTTTACCTTTATTAGCTTTTATTACATGAACTTTTCACTAGGGCTATTACAGAACCCTCCCCCTCAGGGAACATTATCCTCAGTGTTAAACCACACCATGACCTCAACAAAATCATTGAAAACAAACATACTTCCCATGGAGCTTTATTACTTAGCTTGTTGTAGTATTTACAATGAAAGACTTGCTCAAAAGAAAAACATCATGACAACATGAAAATATAACAACCATACTAATATGACACCCATACTGCTTATTGGAGCTTTATAACTTAGCTCATGGCAGTATTTACATCTGTATACATATACATACATATACCATAATATCAACAAATCATATTCCAACATCAAACCAAAACTGCTTTGCCTCAACCAACAAACAATGAAGGATAAAGGGCCCGCATCTGATCCACCATCTCCCATGTAGCTTCTTTAGGCTCAAAGAGCTTCCACTGCACTTTAACTTTCTGTATGTATCTATTCCTGAGCATGAGATGTTTACGCAACAATATGTGATGAGGCTCCGACTGGAACTCTCCTTCTTGCTCCACCTGCAATATAGACCAATCAATAACATGATCAACATCCTTTATATACTTCTTAAGCAATGAAATATGGTAAACATCATGGAATTTCACTGTTGGAGGTAGTGAAAGTCAATATTCCACTGGTCTAATCCTCTCAAGGATCTCGAAAGGCCTGCAATATTGTGGTGCCAACTTGGCACATGAACCAACCCTCAAAGAGTTTTTCTTCGGCTTGATGCGTAAATACACGTTGCCCAACCCAAAACTCCTTGAATACCCTGTGCTGATCCACATAACTCTTCTGTCTATCCTGTGAAGCCTTTAGATTCTTCATTATAACCTACATTTCTTGCTCCAAGTATGACAACATATCCGGTCCAATAAGTACCATGTTCACTGGATCACTCCAGTTGATAGGAGTGTTACAACTTCGTCCATACAATGCCTCAAAAGCACTCGTCCTCAATGACTCCTAATAACCGTTGTTGTATGCAAACTCAACCAATGGAAGATACTCCTCCCATTTCTTCCGCTGGTGCATCATGTACATCCTCAACATGTCTTCCAAGATCTTGTTAACCCTCTCTGTCTGTCCATCTGTCTCTGGATGATAGGCTGTACCGAAG
Source organism: Pinus taeda (assembly GCA_000404065.3). NCBI lineage: Eukaryota > Viridiplantae > Streptophyta > Pinopsida > Pinales > Pinaceae > Pinus > Pinus taeda. The sequence continues at coordinate 36,884 of APFE031245656.1, forward strand.
GCCAACTTTGTGCCCAAGCCTGCAAATAGCTCCTTCCAAAACTTGGAAGTGAACTTTGCATCCCCGTCCGACACAATCTTCCTTGGAACACCATGCAGTCTCACTATCTCTCTGATGAACACCTATGCTACTCACTGGATGAATATGTAGTCTTTACTGGAATGAAGTGAGCTACCTTTCTCAACCTGTTGACCATGACCATAATAGAACCATGCTGCTTTACTGTCCTCAGAAAACTTTTGATGAAATCCATGGAAATGACCTCCCATTTCCATTCTGAAACCACTACAGGTTGTAGTAAACCACTTGGATGCTTAGATTCCGCCTTGGCCTATTGAAAATCTAGGCATCTAGCCACGAACTCTGCTACTTCCTTCTTCATATTCAACCAATAGTAGAAATTCTTAACCACTGCAAACGTCTTATGATATTTTGGATGACCCAAGTATGGCTTGGCATGAAATCCCTCAAGATAAGCTTCTTGAGCTCACTGCAATTTGGCACATAGACCCTATCTCTAAATCTCACCAAACCATCTACCATGAGACAATACTCTGCATCTTGATCCCCTATCCCTATACCTATACCTATACATGTACATGTACCTGCACCTTTACATGTACCTGTACCTATACCTGTACTTGTACATGTACCTACACTCTATTGTAATCTGTGCATAATCTCCATGTATTTGTCATCCCACTGTCATGCCTGCAAGATCCTATCATGTAACTCTATCCCATAAGAACTCATAGCTACTATATGATTTACTTGTACCTTCCTGCTAAGAGCATTTGCAAACCGGTTCTCCTTTCCTTTGATGTATCTAATCTCGAAGTCGAACTCACTAAGGGTAGCCAACCATCAAGATTGCCTGGCATTTAGATTCAGTTGGTCAAACAAACATCTCAACCCACTATGATCGCTCATCAATTTAAACCTCATGCCAAGAAGATAGTGTCTCCACATATTCAATGCATGTATAATCACTTCTCGCTCAAGATCGTGCGTTGGATAGTTCTGCTCATGCTCATTTAGTTTTGATGACTCATATCACACTACATGTCCTTCTTGCATGAGAACTCCTCTGAGTACTCTCTTGCAAGCATCTATACACACTACAAAATCCTTGCCGAGATTCGCAATATTTAGCACGGGTGCATGTGTCAACAACTACTTAAGCTGCTCAAAACTAGCCTCACATTTTTCTGTCCATTCAAAATTCTTACCTTTCCACTGCAATGATGTGATAGGATATGCAATGCTTGAGAAGTTCCTGTAGTAACCTAAAAATCCCATAAATGATCTCACCTCATCCACATTCTTAGGAGCTTCCCATTCCATGATGGCCCTTATCCTTTCTGGATCCACTACTATGCCATCTTTGGAGACAACATGCCCCAAGTAATGTACTTCCATCTAAAAGAAGTTGCACTTGCTAATTTTAGCATACAGTTGATGCTCTCTCAGCAATCCCAACACTGCTGCTAAATACATGGCATGTTCTTCCTCATTCTTAGAATATACCAGTATGTCATCAATGAATAAAATAACAAACTTTTCCAAATAAGGATGCAACACACTATTCATCAAACACATAAATTTAGTTGGAGCATTAGTTAAACCGAATGGAACAACAACAAACTCGTAATGCGAACGCAGTCTTGAAGATATCATCTTCCTTGATGTGTACCTGATGATATCCCGATCTCATGTCGATCTTAGAGAACATTGCTTCTCCCTTCAACTGATCAAACAAATCATCAATCCTTGGTAATGGGTAATTTTTCTTGACCGTTAATTTTTTCATCTTCCTGTAGTCAATGCACAATCTAAGAGTACCATATTTCTTCTTCACGAACAACACTCGTGTGCCCCAAGGCAATACACTTGGCCTAATGTACCCCTTGTCCAACATTTCCTCCAGTTCCAACTTTAACTCAACCAAATCAGGTGTGTTCATCCTATAAGGTCATTTTGATGCTGGGGCTCCCCTGGCACCAACTCAATAGAAAAGTCTACCTCCTTGTGAGGTGGAAACTCTGTAATGTCCTCAGGGAATACATCTTGAAACTGCTGCAAAACTGGGTACCTGCTCAACACATTTGCATCCACAACCTCCTTACCCTTGTCACTATAAATGTTTACTACAAACATCACACAACCCTTTCTGCAACTACGCTTAGCCTGCATAGTAGTAACCATCCTCACTGATGTAGGCTTCTTCTTCCCCTGCAAGGTCCTCTTTTCCCCACTATCATCCACACACTCAATGGCCTTGTCAAAGTAATCCACTTTGGTTCTGTGAAGGTATAACAAATCCATACCCAAAAGCATACTATATGAACCCACAGGCAATACATTCAAATGTGTTGTTGCAGGAATGCCATTTAACTCAAATGCACAAGCTCTTACCCAATGATGAACTCGCTTCTTTGTACCTATAGCCAACTGTACCAACCAATATTCTGCATGCACTTCTTTTCTTAAACCATATTTATCCACCAAGTTAGGATTAATATAACTATAGTTAGATCCAGGATCAATCAAAATAGAAACAACTCAATCACAAAGCTTGACATCCATCTCAATGATCGATGCTTGATGATTAGCTTGCCTGTTGTCCACCACTGCATAGATCTGAGGAATGATATGACCAACATCACCAACTGTATGCGCCTCCTGAGCACTGTATATTTGGGGTCTACCACCATTCTGATACCACGAGCAATCATTCTTACGATGATCCTTACCACATATCCAAAACTGCAATGGTTCCCTACCACCGCCTCTAGCTTGCTTCTCTCCATGTCCCTTCTTAGATGTATTGAATCTCTTGTAAGGAACTGCATTTTCTTTCTCACTTGCATCTTGAGGTCTTCCTCTCCTTGGTGGCCATTTTCCTTTAGCTTTCTCATTTATTTTTGAGTCATGCTTAGGCTCAACTTTGTGCTTCAACCGCTCATAACAATGCTTCAACTTTCGGATGGCCTACTCCAACGATCTAGGCTCATCGAACTCAATCTGGTCTCTATATGAAACTGGTAGTCCACTGATGAACCTCTGAACCTTGGCCTTCTCCACCCTATGGTAATGCATATATCTCAACAACTCCAAAAATATGTTAGTATACTCATTAGTTGTCATAGAACCCATCAACAACTCATAAAAATCCTTAGCTCTGTCATCATAGTACCTCTTCGACAAGTACTTCTTCTTGAAGAGCCTTTCAAATTCATGCCAAGTCAAATCCTCCTCATGTATACCTTTGAAATTCTTCATGTCTTCCAACCAAATATCTGCTTTACCTTTGAGACTGAAAGTGGTTATCTTTGCTTTCATGTTTTCTGAATAATCATGCAATCAAAAGAACTTCTTCATACTAATCAACCATGCTTTTGCATCCTATGATTTATTCATCTCTCAATCAAAGGTAGGTGGCTTTTCTTTCTTAAACTCATCTAGAAAGTATCCCCTATCACTCCTCTTGTAAGGATGATAACGATGATGATCATGATGCCTATCATAACCATAACTGGAATAGTACCTATGTCGATCACCTCTCCTATCTGGAGTGTCCAACAACCTGCCATCTCTCAACGTGTCAAATCTATCCGACTTGTGTCTACTAGGAGACCTACTGCCATATGCCCCATTAGTTCTATTCTCATGCCCATGGATGATTTGAAGTGGTCCCTGTTGCTGAAAATATGAAAAAAATCTGAAATAATATCGCATTCACCTCTGCTTGTTTCTCTTGTGCCCGCATGATTTTATTATTATCTACTTTGCAACTCCTTATTTCTTCCTTTAGGCTTCTCAATGTGTCTGCCAAATCAAAAGAATGCCCCATGCCACACTACTCATATGATTCATAGGGATATTCTATGTACTCTACCACCTTGCTATCCATTTGATCTTTTTCCTACAAGGCATACTATGTGAGCTAAATCAAATCACAGTAAACCAACGTATCTTGGCATAATTAGGGAGGATATATTGTCTGCAAGATAATCAAATAAGTGTGATACATGTATAACAAATCATAACAACATATAGACATATATCAAATAAGTGTATCAATGCATAAACATCATTCTAGCTAGGGTCCAGTCATCAATGCAAGGCCACATCAACAATGCATGCCATGACCTCATGCATGACAAAAACTATTACTCCATTGCACACATTTCCACATGCAACTATCAACATGCATAAGAAATGCATAATCAAATACACATACGGATGAATGCATGTAGTCGAGAATAAGCGATCAAATACTTGTAATCAACCTATGAGACTGATACATGTTATCAAAACAATCAAGAATTCACATGACATACAAGGATGTAGTCAAGAGACATATAATCAACATGTAAGTGACATATAACCATATGCAACTAGTCATAAACTTCCGACGACGCATCCCACAAAATCACATCAAGTTCCTCATGACAACCTTACTACAACCATGATACAATGCAACAAGCACATGGAATGCAAGTGTAAGGGACATGATCGCAACTGACATGCATGCATGACCAAGCAACTTTACCCAAGGAGAGCACAACCATCCTCTGATACCAATCTGTATCACCCCCTCCTTCCAGGTTCACCTAAGCATCCAACCAGCCATGAAAACATGAGATGAGAGAGGTTACTATAAGGGATTCAATCTCCTTGGTGACCTTAAGGAAATGGAATCAATGAAACTGATCAAACAAACCCATCACATCAGTAATTACACCCCTAGGAGACATGCCAACCACTCAAACATCTTGTCCCTGGGTCCCACTGATGTTTTAAGCCTCTTAACCCAAAGTCTCTCTCATGTTATAAGAAATACAATGACCAACAACTCAAATTCGCTCTCATATGCCTCTGTGCCAGCAACTGTGGACTTTTCTCAGCAAACCTGTGCCAACGACCCCAAGATTTTGAGCCACTTTGCTAGCCCAGAATCCCGACCTCTGCCCATAACTTGTTACAACCTTCAGAATCATTTAAGGACATGATAACAATACCGAATACTCAAAATCAACCTCAGGATTAGGCCTGAGCATCCCCAAACGGGATTGACATTTTTTCAAACACTTGACATTAATGCAACCTATAGGTCTAGGATACAAGACAGAGTATAAATGACTGATAGAACTTATGAAACATAATCATAAGGATGACCTCCTCAATTGAACTAGTACATCATCAATTAGGTCTTACATCCATTCATTTAAAAATTAAAAGTAAATACATGAAATAACCATGACATATACCAATCATTCAACCATGCTTATAACCAACATAAAACTATATAAATATCAGATATATGACAACCATTAAATCCACATATAAACCAATGAAAAAGTAAGAGAACTTAGCTTTTATTATTCATAGGAAAATCCGACCACGTTTGGGACTTCCACGTACCACTCGATGACCATAGAGATGGCTGAACCAAATTTCTCTTTCAGTCAGTCACCCCCATGCCATATTCCAAGCATGAATGTGGGATCTCATAAAACAATCAATCTAAGAACAACCAAGAGAATACAGAGGTTAAACCACCTCCACCCTCATCAAATAGTGATCACATCAAAACCGGTGCTCCGATCACAACTAAATCGAACTTGGAATGCCATTGCTATCCTTGAGGAATTTTCCGTCTCCTTGTCTCTTAGGCTTTACCGCAATCCAAACCGGATCACTAGGCCCTCAACCAAGACCAGCCTCTCAGGCTTTACGACAATCCAAAGCCAGATCACTAGGCCCTAAACCGAGACTTCTCCCTCAAGCATTACCGTGTATCCAACCAAAACTGTTCAAGGGATTCCTAGGCCTTTGGGAATGAACCTTGAGACCACCTCCACCCCGGATTCCAAAATCCATCTAGAAAACCAAAGCTCAAAACTGAGATAAACCTCCCAACATACCAAGGCTAGGCTAAAAACCACTGTCATAACCTGACAAAACCATGCCACGGACAGCAAGAGAACCATACACCAACATGCAAAGCCATGCATGCCCAAACCAGCTAGGAAATCACACATGCAAAAGGTTACCTGCAAGTATTCCTGCTGAAGTTGCTTGATCCTTCTCTTTCCTTGATCTTTGCTTTCCTTCCTTTCACTTTGCTTGTTTTTTCCTTCCTTGATCCAAAGCTAAAGTGCTCCAAGAAAACTCTAAGTGACCAAGAGTGAGTGAGAGAGAGAGAGAGAATAATGGGAAAGCTCCAAACTTGAAATGACAAAAGGTTACCAACTGAACCTCATAAGCCTTTTTATGAATGAGGCCTCTATTTCTTCATTTGCCATTATTTTCCTTCAATTTCCTCCTCACATGCAACCTATGACCTTTCACCTTAATTTTCTCCTAATTTCCTTTTATTTCATAAATAAATGTGCCAAAAATGCCTTTTCCTTAGCCTTTGCCAATTTTCCTTAGCCAAAACACACAGCCAGTGATGCCCACTAGGATATCTTTGCCAACTTTTAACTTGGAATAAGTGTCCCTTAACTGTTGTCTTATTTTTCCTTTATTAACTTTTATTACATGAACTTTTCACCAGGGTTGTCACATTAAACATCCACTAGAATTGAGTCAATGTTGAGAGGATTACCAACATAGTTCAATTTAGAAAGAACGCTGTCAAGGCTTGAGGTGGAAGTTGGAACAACCATTATAAGTAGAATCTAATGAGCTTTCCATGACCTCATTACAAAGAGAGATGGATTTATTAAAGGAGATCTACCATCTTAGCACATTTTTCTATTTTGAAGAGTTTGTTAGATTGGTTAAAGGAATGTCCCACCTCAAGATTATGTGTAAAGCACAATTGGCATACTACACTCTATGAGGTCAACATATCTATTTGGAGGAAACTCCCTTATTCTCAACCCCCTAATTATTTTAACATGGCCTTGGAGAGCACATGAGCTTGTTAATATAGAATATGTTTGTGACATATGTATATACAATTATCATTCTTCTTGTATATTTGATAGGCCATCGAAATTTGGGATTTTTTCACTTATTATTTGTGGAGGATTTTCAAATTGAAAAGATTGTGCCTTTTTGGAGGGGATCTAAGGACCCTACATGGTTGGAATGGGGAGACATCCCTTGAAATTTCTAAGACTTTGTTAGGGGATTTTATCTTTTTCTTGTGCTATTTTTCTTGGGACTTTTTATCTTTATCTTTTTATATACACTATTCTGTTTTCAATTTATATACAAGAAATACATGGGGGATCAATTCCTTTGATTTGAATGAAGGATTGTAGTGTTCTATGCTTGTGGTGTTCTTTGTTCAGTCCCATTCTTCATCCCACTTATGTGCACTTCAACCTTGCAAGTATTAGATTTTGATATTTTATCTTATCAACTCGCTTACAATTTCTTATCTCTTGTGCATATTTTCTTATTGTGCATGTTGCTCTACATTAAGACACATTCTGTAAGTTGGCTATTGGCTAAATGGAAGACAACTTTACTTTTGGCTTGAAATGCACATTCCTTGAAATGGTTTCACAACCTTGTAAATGGGAATTGAAGAGATGCCCTGGGAAAATGAAAACAATGAAGAGGAGGAATTACATTTGACCTCCCAATATTACACCAACATTAAAATCACCATTTACAAATTGTATCGATATCATCAAATGGTGGATAAATCACATGTCAAGGACAAAGGGTCATTTCATTCCTTCAACTGAGACTACTCTACTATTTAAATCTATTCTAAAGCTTTCTTTTTTGTTGTAAGACTAATTGTTAGATGTCGTACTTTTCTAGATAATATTTACATGGATCAAGTAATAGCTTGGCCTCCAATTTTATTATACAGGAGTATCTCTCTCACTTCCTTTTCCATGGAAAATCGACAAGAAAGTGCCATGGATGGAAGCTTTGTGTAGGGCCAGGGAAATTCATTGTATGTCAAGGTGAGCATGGATAGTGTGCCCATTGGTAGAAAAGTGGACATGAATGCCTATGGATCATACGAGTCTCTTGTTCAATATTTGGATAGTATGTTTTAATGAACCAATGAGAGTGAGTATCTACTAATTTGGATTTCTCTGTTTATATTTTTAGTTTAGATAATAGTAAAAGCTCACCCAAAATTATTTTCAGAACATCTCAGAGCTTAAATTATACCAATGGTCTCTCATTAATTTATGGATTACTAAGACAAATCTATGATTCTTGATACCAACCTTCAGTGTAGGTGGTTTTTAAACTAAAAAAGATAACTAGTTAATAAATTGAAACATAAATAAACAGAATTGGGTGTTCACAGTACACATTAAATATAATCCTTTTTCATCCATCTTCGGCTAAACAAAGATACATTATATAAAAATGAGTGAAATAGATCCCTCCTAAAACTCTACAACGTAAACAACCTTTCATTTAGTCAATAACCTACAGACGGACTACAACACCATTGTACTTGTGCACTACATTCATCTGATGTGTTGTCTACTATTACATAAAATGCTAAATTGATGATTAAATTGTTGTCTAGTATGTACTTGTGAGCAAGATGTTGTTTGAGGAGATCTTTGTGGTGTCAGCAACATATAAGGAAATACCATTCTCATATAGGATTTTGAGATGATGTTAGAGATATTCATATAGGATATCTTTTGGTTGAGAAATGACTCATAGGAGAGGCATGTGGATTGTGCCACAATAGAGATCAAATTTAACAACGTGAAAACTATGGAATATATTGGGACTTATAGAATCAAGCTGGAGAGAATCAAGTTTCAACTATATCATTTAGAGGAGATCTTCTCTTCGATGCATCTTCATTTGAGCTTGTAAGTGTTTGGTTTTCAATGCCAAGAGAAGCTGGGGAGTGTAGTAGTTGAAGCTGTTTAGATACCTACTCTCCCTAGAGCATACTTCAAAATTATATCTCTCACCATTTATCATTGTTCTAGAAGTATGGAAAAGTCATTGCTCAAAATTTCCTCTTTGAAGCTGACTTCTAATCTTCTTTCTTCTCTCCCAATCTAATTTTGTTGCACCTAATCAACTCTATTATAACACTCCATCCCAGAACTTATGGGGAATGTTGGAAATCAAAGATTGTGTGATTGAATTGAAGTCCCTCATTGAGAATTTATTTTGTTTTCTCACTTACAAGCTAAAAAGTGGGATGAATTGTATTTCTTGGGTGGACCTCAAAGCCCAAAAAGATTATGTGGAGAAAGAAAGAAAGAAATAAAATAAAATAACTTTCATCCCTTTCATCCTCATCAAATGTGAGAAAAATTTGAAGGATATTTTGGTCTTTTTTTTACCCCCACGTTCATGCAACAATGTCCCTTTTAGCAACGATCCTAAGGAATGAATATCTTGGGTCTAAGGAGATTATTAACACCTACAAAAGTTGTAAGACTTTGGGTTATATATTGTAGGACTTTAAGTTGTAAGAACAATAAGGAGGGTGACTATGGTACGACACTGCAACCTTACTGTTAGATATTTAATGTTTCACACAGCACCAAAGGATCTCACTCTAAAAAATTTGATCCTTCACACCTAAATCCTGGAAAATTGATTTGAAATTCCTTCAAGTTCTCAGATAATTCAATGTTGAGGCAGATGAGAAAGCAAATGAAGCCACAACCCCCCATGTTGGGAAATTACAAACTGAAGGAGGGAATGTTGGAAATCAAAGACTGTGTGATTGAATTTGAGGTCCCTCATTGAGAATTTATTTGTTCAGTTAAGAGATATTTAGAGATATTTTCCGTATCAAGAAAGTTTCTTTTTTTGAAATTCATCAACCATAATGCGAGAAGGGCTAAGCACAATGCAACAGATGCTAACCCCAAAGGAATCTATTCTTGGTAAGTGTAAACACTATGGAAACACATACCTATCGACATATTCATCACAACAAGTTTGAAGGATTTGGGGATGATGTTAGAGATTTTTGTATAAGAGAATTTTTTGTTGAGAAATAAATAATGTGAGCAGGGATAAGCATAGTGCAGGTCAAATCGACATGAGAATTATCATCAAAATGGAAAGATATATGGGAATTTAGTTAACATCAGAAATCCTAAAGAAACATAAATACTTTGAACCCTTTTGTATAAAATAATTAGAGCAGAGTATGCGCAGAACAGGGTATCAATGGGAAAAACCTCACACAACAAAGACTAAGAAATTTGCAGGAAGAAGAAGGTTGACCTGAAATTGCCAATTGTTGGAGAACACAATCACCAATCATTAACAGAAAACAGAAGCAAGAACCCAACACAAAATAGATTGAAGAAACAAATGAATGCACCGGTTTAAAGAAAATTCGGAGAAACCTAGGATGGCCCTAACTAACAACCACCAAGCCTAGGCCTACCATTCGGCACACCCCACTTCATCCATCCACAACCGGGCTTCCTCATCATAACAGGCTTTGTCGGATGCAGATGTCGGCTTGTTCAGATGCAGGGAAATCATTGGTGAATGAGGAGTTGTTCTAGTTGCACCTCCTGCTGCTGCAAAGGTGACTGGTGAATGAGGACTCGTTCCATTTGCACCTCCTCCTACTGCAAAGGCAATTATTTGCATGGAGGAGGGGCTCTAGCTTAGCGTTAACATTTACAGTGTAATAATTGTTTTTTGATTGTTTATTAATTATTCATTAATCATTGTTGATGTCTTTTTAGTAACGTTTTATTCTTAAATTTTTTTAAATCTGATGAAAGACCATTATTCAATCATCTAACAACGGATTTGATGGCCAACAATAGTACATAGTGGCATTTGAGGGAGTTATTCAGTGAGGGAAATGCCTTACGGTGTAATTAGTTTATATTTTAATAAACAATTGTTTTACTAAACACAATTTAACTAACTCTATGATTCTATGATACTTTAACTATGATTGTTTTTGACCTTATTCTATGGTTCTTTAACTAACTCTATAACCCATACAACAACTATATAAAAAAAAAATTTGTTACTATTTTTTTTTCATTTATTATTTATAGAATAGATAACCTTCTTCTAGGTTTCTTTAACTAACACTATAAAATTATTGTTGTTACTATTTTTTTTTCATTTACTATGTATAAAATAGAGGGCATTCATGCTCATGGTTATATATTTCTCTACACAAGAGTTTTAATAATAATAATGATATTACCTAAGAAGAAAATGTTATTATTATATGAAATGATTATCACAAGTATTTTCATGATTTGTTAATAACATAACATCATCCACATAAATTGACAATAACAAAGCATAACTTCTTATATGCACTTCCTTTATTCCTTATGATTCAATTTTCTAACTAATTTGTATATAAGTCTATAAGTCAAATAGAGGAGATATTCTTATTCTATTTCTATTATATTCTTGATTTTTGACTAGTCCTTATAATTTTATCATTTATTGGAATCCTCAATTTTACAATGAACTTTTCATATATTAGAAAGTAGTTCTTCTCCACTCTATTTGAATTCCTACTATCTCCATTATTTTCAAACTTATTAGACAATGCATGATAATTTTTAGAAAAACCAAAGAAGCATTAATAAATATTATTTCTTTGTCGCTTTTTCAAAACATGGAAAAGTTATGAGATGGTCAATGGTTGAATTCTTAGGCTAAAAGTAATCAAAGAAAAATCCCTCACAATTTTCACATTATTAGTCATTGCGTAGGCAAGAGTCTAACATCATGTTAACTGCCATGACAAATTGATCAACAATATGTAATTGTGCATTGTACTAAACAATTTGTAATTCAATTGCCACGTCCATTTAGTTGTATTTGCACATAACATAAATATGATTTGAATAAGTCCTACCAAAATTATTACTTGGTAATTGAATTGCAATTTTTTTTAAGAAAATATAAATTGTTAAAATGTACCATATAAATATGAATACAATTATGCTTTGTGAAACAATTTCATAAAATACCTATATGAAATGTATATATTAATCTTACATATTATACTAATATCATTTTAAATATTTTATAATATATTTTATATGTATCATGTTAGTAGCTTCTATTAGTAGCTTCTATGTAAAAATTTTGTAACAACACAATCTTTAATTTCAATGACAGAGAATACACTATCATTCATATATATATATACCCTCCATTATAGATATCAATATTTTCATTTTAGTGTGTATGTTGTAAATACACATTACTTAAAATCTTTTCCCATTTAAAAACTATCTAGCATGTTTATTTTTTATATTAATTTTTTTTGGGACCATTTTCTAATTGCATTTGTATTCTTCACTCAACTTGAAAACTATCATAATTAGTTAAAAGTGAGCCCATATGTTAATCACTGGATACACAATTAGAGACCATTAGTCGCATAAGAAAATCACTCAATCAATGAATTCATTAGTCGAAATGGTTACAGTTTGAGGGAAAATTTCAAACGATCAACGAACTCTTAAAATTAAGGACGAGATATCACACTTGCTTTAAACTTAGACATTCTGTAACTGATTCTAGAACTATTAGTTTTAGCGTAGATAATATATCATACCTTTACAACTTCATATTTGAGCATCAAACTAGCATATAAATATGATTTCAAAGTCAAACTAAAATTACTAAGGATGATCCCAACCTCAGAGGTAAGTAATTTTGTAGAGAATATATGATTTAGTCTAAATCAACTATAATATGATTCAATCTAGAATTAGCTCAGGAGTACCCCACTCTGGTTTCCCTATTTAAAATATTTTTAAAACATAAAGTTGATTTATTTACAAGATACAAAGTTGCTCTCAAAATGCTACAACTACCGTAAAACTGTATTGTAGTTAGAGACAAATAAAATAGAAAATCAACTAGAACTAGCCCTACTTTCATGTCCAATCCCTTAGAAAGAATGAAAATGAAAATGTTATTACGAAGAAACACGTAATCATTTCACTTGGAGGAACCCAATGGTGGAACACTAAACCATTATACTTAGTGAATACATAAAACAAATTGGCATAACATATTTTCCATGAAAAATATATTATGTTTACAAACATGATAAGGGTCATCAATTACATATAGATTGTCCCTTACTACTATCTAAATAGATTGTCGCTTACTACTAATATAGATAGTTGTATAGGGGTTCCCTTTGGTAAATCTAAATCATTTTGTGGACAAGCATACTAAAGAGATATCAAGATAGTCTACATTGATTTCAATTATACAAGGCTATGCACCACATGTTCATAACCTTATTCTACAATTTATGAATGGATTTGAAGTGTGTAAACATTGGGAGCATCTTTCCCCTAAGTAAAACATTAGGGGTTTCACTGGAATTTTGAAGAAAACATGAACCATTTCATTGAAGTTTCCATTCTACTTCCAAATAATTGTGAGTTGTAGATGCTCTTTTATCCCAGAAACTCAGAGGCCTGTCATTTCCTAACACTCCTGCCTTCACCCATCAGCAATTTGTGGACGACAATATGATTTTCGGTCACCCTTCAGTCCAGGAAGCTCGACAATTCAATTCTCTATTGACGGACTTTTCGAATGCCTCTGGAGCGAAAATAAACAAGGTCAAATCTCAAATATTCTTTTTTCATACCCCTACTGTCACCCAAGCGTCGATAGCTCGAATTCTTGGATTCTCAATTGCTATTCTCCCTTCCAAGTATCTTGGTGCTCCTATGACTGACTCAGCGTTGAAACACTTCTCTTGGAGGATGCTCTTAGAAAAACTGGAGGCTCGACTATCCTCCTAGACTCATCGGGCACTCAATATGGCTAGTCGTCTTGTCTTAATCAAGGCGGTTCTACAATCTATGCCGCTGTATCTATTCTCGATCCTAGCAGCACCCAAATGGGTTCTCAAAGATATGAAACGTCTACACAGATCCTTCCTATGGGGCAACTCAGAACAAAAACGCAAATGGGCCCTAGTCAAATGAGACACAGTTTGCCTACCGAAGCTTGTAGGTGGAACGGGTCTGCGTGATCCTTATCACAACAATGTGGTTATGGGCGCTTGCATTTGGTGGAAATGGATTACTATGCCGTCCACCACTTCGGCATCCCTATGGACTGCAAAGTATGCCAACGGTCGACCCACAGAAAAATTAATCCAAATTTCAGAAGTCAACCTAGGTTCTCTAATCTAGAATGCGGCCAAGCAACACAAGCTCTTAAGCAGCATAGCTTCTGGGAAGTTAAGGACGAAAATACAACAAGGTTCTGGGATGACTCTTAGCAGCAACAACCCAAACTAAAGGAGTTAATCTTACCTCATCAAATCCTGGAACAGGAATTGCAAACATCTGACACAGTCAAGCACTTTTGGCTTCCTTCCACAATGTAAGGGCATAGGCAATGGCGTAGCATGGACCAGATAATAAGACATGGAACAGAATCAACTCAACAGATTCTTGATACTAAATTAGCAAAGAGACAAATACAATACTCATATGAAAAGGATATTCTTAGATGGGGCTATGAGGAAAAAGGAACCTTCACTACTAGGGAGGCCTATCACATCATTATGAAGGAACACACTATCAAGGATCCTCTCTGGAATAAAATATGGGACCCCAAGATTTGGCCGAAATTCTCGACCTTTCTTTGGCTTTTATGTCACAAAAAAATCCTTACGTGGGACAATCTCCGAAAGAGAAGCTTCCATGGCCCCTCCATCTATCCCAACTGTAAGCAAGAAAAGGAAACCACTCAGCATCTTATGAACTCTTGTCCATTAGCACACAAGCTTTGGTAAAAGGTCAGCTTTAGATGCCAAAAGGATGGATGGACACAAGGAGATATAATTTCCACTATTCGCAATTGGGCAAGGAATCCTTTCAAAAGCAAGTTTTTAAACTCCTTATGGAAGCTTATACCGGGTTTTCTCATGTGGAAAATCTGGAAGGAGAGAAATCGACGAATCTTCAAGGAACAATCTATGCCCTTGGAATCTCTATGGAACACAGTATGTCAAAATATTAGGGAAACTTTAATTCTTCAAACATGGTCTGAGGAAGACTTTCCCTCTCTCCCTCTAGAACAAACCTTATGGACAAATTGGAATTTTCAGTGGAACCAAGAAATGATACTCAAGGGAAAAACTCAAGCAAGAAGCAAGACACCAAATAAGTGGCTTCCTCCTCCTTGTCACATGTTCCAACTAAACTTTGATGGAGCCTCGAAAGGGAATCCAGGAAAGGCTAGATTTGGAGGAATATTCAGAGATCATAAGGGAACTCCTCTCCTAACCTACTTAGGCTCAAATGGATGGGACACCAACAACTCGGCAGAATTAGAAGGATTATGGTAGGGACTCATTATAGCCCAAAAATAGAGTATATTCCCGCTTGTTATAGAGGGAGACTCGCAGATTCTCATAAATATGGTCAACAAAATCCTGCAGGGAACATCCTCAAGTAAGGTGAGCAACAGCTGGAGAATGGCGAGTCGACTAAAACTTATCGAAATCTGGCTCTCCTCCCACATAGCGATCAATCTCAAGCACATACTACAGGAGGGAAACAAAGTAGCTGACCTATTGACAAATATAGGAGTGGAAAGAGGAAAAGATCTCCACACAGGTTCGCTCTCTACACTAGCCACTAAACAACATATACTGGAATATAAGGAATTGGTGAAGAATGAAATGGCTCAGGAGGAAGAAGCGCACTCAGATGCGGGTGAAATCCAAGACCATTAATGGCCACCCAATGGACCGCTGGCGATTAGACTTGCCAGACAGTGGGTGGTGCTCTGTTCAACGCTCACCTAAGATGAGAGCAAGCAAGCCTATGAGCAACATTAAATGGCCCCTCAGGCTGAGATCTGGAAGCAGCTGGAAACAATATGGAGCCTCTCGAACCCTTTGTTTATCCTCCCTCCCTCTGCATCTGTCTGCCTCAGGATGGAAATTTCTGTAGCAGAACTGTCACTGGAAGCCAATGTTGGCTTCTTTGCTGCATTGACCTCGGAAATGGGCACCATTACTCCCATTCCAAGCATTGAGCTTTAAATCCTGCATGGGAGCCCTCTGTCCACAACCTGTTCTCCTTCCCAACCTCCTGTCCAGCTGAATTGCATGCCAACCTCACTGATATGGTCCGTCACCGCATGAGGAGTTGCAGAGGAGGCACCCGTAGTGGCAGCGCTTGCCCTCAAGCAGCGCAGAGCTCTGTTCCTGCCTCTCCCCCTCATTCCCATGAGAATTCATCTCCTCCCAGGTCTCCACCTAGATACTATCCCCATACGCGTAGTGGACGGGGGCAAGGGCAGGCCTCCATGGCTGCGCACAGTGATATCCGGCTCCACATTACAATTTCTCCTCTGCATCCCAGCTCTGTCCCTCACTTGACCCAGTTTATGTTCCAGAGTAGCCTGAACATGCCTATCATTACAACTAATGTGACCATAGTATTCTTTGAAGAAAATGAGCAGAATAGTGTTTAGGCGAGAAATTCTGAAGTGCTTTCTTAGGAGGAGAGAAATTAGGGAGCGGGTCGTGGCTCTAAGAAAAGCCCGAAGGATGATTGCAGAGGCGTTAGTCATGGCCATATGCATGGTGAAGTTGTTCATGCTGGTGACATTCAGCATGATGGTGGTAGATTAGTAGGAGCTTTGATAAAGATGGAATTTGCTGGCAGTTTGAGCGGCACCCAGCATGCAAGGGAGCCTCCAGGTGGTGTAGCGAAGGGTGATGTGGCGAAGGAGGATGAAGACTGGGACCAGTATGCTTGCCTCATCGTTGAGGAGCCGCCTGACCAGGATGACAATAATTGATGCCACGTGGCATCTGTGGCCACCTAAGTGCCAACTCAGACCTCGGCTGCTGACGGGTTTGGTCTACTCACGTGTTGTTTTTGCTATTTGTATGAACGATAAGCGGGTTTGTCGTTTTGCTGTAGCATCAGGAGGTGTTGTGCTGAATTTGCCTCTGGTTTTTGCCTTAAACATGGGTCCTAGTCTTATGTATGGTTTTCCTTTGGTGATGATCTTGGGTTATATGTTTGGTCTTTTGACATGTCAAACTGGTTTCCCTAAATCTGGGGTAGTTTAGACTTTCTTGATGAACTTCAGTGACAACGGTTGAGGCAGGGCCTCTTTGTAAATATTTTTTGGTTTTATTAATAGAATTAGCCTTACATAGAAAAAAAAAATTGTGAATTGTCCTCTAAGACGGATGGTAAATCCATTGTAGATATGCTCCAAGAAAATGAATTTGAAAGATGTGGTAATGTTTTGTTGACGCCAAATCTTTGCGATTAGGAAAACCTATGTAAATATTGTGAATAGAAAAATAAAGGAAGTTGGAAGATGAAGAGACATTGGGATATGAAACCCAATAGTCTCCTCTCCTTGTATATCTTCATATTCTCTCTTAATGCAAAACATAATTTGATTTGTGGAGTTACCCTCTTGGCCTGACATGGTATCAAAGCTAACTCCCAAAATTCAGTTTTCTACATTGTAACTCCTGTCAGGTTCCTGCCATTAAATTGTCATTTTGCTTTGTTTTTTTTTTAGTAGTTTGCCATATCTGTCCATAAAACCTCTCCTTTCCATAAAATCTCCTCATGCGGTGAGCATTGATATGACTGTGTGTTGAAGTTTGCAATGCATTGGTTGTTTTGTTTCAATGACCGAGTTCAAGCTTGGGTAGTACACCACATTGTGGTGAAGCCAATACATTGAATTGGATGCTGAGTTCCTACATTGGGGTGAATTGACGCTGGAATAGATTCATCCAGATCTTTTAACTTCAAGGATGCATACAAAATTTCATATAAAAGAGCATATTAACCAAGTAACTTAACACATGAAAAAGAAGTAGAAATCATAAAGCAACCATGAAATCAAAGGCACACAAACAATTTGATTATGGATTTTAGCCAATGTGGCTACATCTTCGGGCCCTTCTCAAAGTGGGGAGGCCTTCTTTCATTGAGTGGCATAAAAGAAATTAGTTACAAGAAACATTACAAAAATGACCCTTATACCTCCAATTCGGATGATGGCTTGAAAATGGAGACTTCAGCTAGAGAAGCGAACATGATGGTTAGATTCCTGGCATGAAAATGTGCAAAATCAACTATAAACTTGTCAAATTCTGACACTTAAAACTCTAGCCTTCTAAAAGAATCTTTTCAGCATCTTGCAGATTCCCTCACTCATGGTTCTGCTCCTCTGGCCGCTCCTATTTCCATTGCATCTGCCCTCCACCAACCTGCTGAGCAATTGAATTGAGCTTTTATATAAAAAAGTGGGTGGACATCTCAATGGATGAGTTGTTGGTCCGTTGGTCCACGGTACTATGATAAGGTGTGACGGTTAGGGAGGTTCAGGGGTCGAACCCTAGAGAACCTTTTTTTTGGTGTGAGTTATATGTATATAGCATGCAACGATTTCAACGTTGACACAAGACATGGCAGTTAATATAATATGCGGTTTGTAGATATATATATATATATATATATATAAATTATATATATAATATATATATATATATATATAATATGGCATGGTTCCAACGGGGTTGGGTGAATCCACCGAGGGTGGCCCGCCCACCCTATTAACTATATGATATATTTATAATACTGTTGGGTGGGGTGGCGGGGTTGATCACCCACCACCCTAATTTTTTTTTGACAAAATAGTTGAAATTTTCCCATCGGTTTTTAAGGGATATTAGACAAATTAAATAGGCAAAAAATTCGCACGTTTCAATTGCAGTTTTTTATGCACCATGACTTTGCCAAATTGTTTCCTTGTGAGTGACTGCCACTTGGCCAAGTTTGACCAGAACTTTGATCATCTATAACTTGAGCATGCATACTCAAATTTGAGTGTCGTTCACACCATTGGAATCAGGGCGACGAGCACAACAATCTAGTCCTAGTTTCACTTCCATCAGAGGAATTTTACTTTTCAGCTATTTTTAAGGCCATTTCTATTTCTGGATCCACCTAGATCATTCCTCCCCACTAGTGAGATTTTGGCCTGCCAAAATCTTTATTAGTCAATTGGAAAGTGAGGGAATTTATCCCTCACTTTCTCCTTTTCAATCCATCGAACCTTACTTAAATGCATTCCTTTAAAGCCAATACGAAGGTACTCCATGCCTCTCGGTCATGAAGTCCTGATCTTCCTGTGGAGAATGATGTCCTTTGGTAGCTTATCCAAGTATTCAAGTGCAAAATTTTCCAATGTAGGTACCTATCCAACCTCTTCGGTGTCCATCATCAAAGGAGGGTCATAAAGCTTCAAGTTTTCAGTGTTCACCATTGAGTACCTTTGCATATATACTGGAAAATCGAGATGAAAAGCATTATCTCCAATCTTATCTAATATGGTGAATGGGCCATATCAAATTGGTTGCAACTTGTTTCCTTCCCCTTTCATTATGTCTTTGTTGATGTGGAGCCACACTTTATCTCCAACCTAGAAATGGTGATTGACTCGGTGCTTGTTGTGTTGGGCTTTGTATTGTGCTTGACTCTTCTCCAATTGCTCCTGCACTTCCTGGTGAATCATCTAAATTTGATGAATCAAATTCCACTCTTTTTCCATGTCATCTTGCCCATTGGAATATTAATCTCTCCCGAAGACCATGTCTAAGGGATCCTTTGGAAAAATAGCCAAAGAATGTTTCAAATGGTGAGCTCTTAGTGGATGAATGCATTGCCCAGTTGTATGCATGTTGGGATGCTTGCAACAATAGCCTCAAAGTAAGTGTATCACTGTGTGGTTGACAAACTCTGTTTTTCCATCTGTCTGCGGATGAAATGTCGTGCTCCTCTTCAACTTGGTGTCCATCATTCTCCACAAACTCGTCCAAAAATATCGAAGAAAGTGAGTCTCGATCAAACACAATGGATGTGGGCATTCCAAAATGGACCCATACAAATTGGAAGAAGAGATGAGCAATATGCCCTGTAGTGACCTACTTTTTATAAGGCATTAAGGCCCACATTTTTCTAAATCGATCCACAACGACATACCAATAGTCATGACCACTCCTAGACAAAGACAAAATGCCTATAAATCCATCAACACACTTTCCCGTGGATGACTCGGAACAGGGAGTGGTGTGTAGAGCCCCAATTTTCTATTAGTGGGCTTACTAATTGAACACAACACACATCTGTTTACATATCGAGTCACAATATTTTTCATGTGAGGCCAATAACACAACCTCTGCAAATGACACAAAACTTCCTCAACACCAAAATGACCTGACACAAGAGAGGTATGTGCCTCTCTGATTACATGTTTTTGTTCATTGGTGGGGATATAAAGTTTTCCAAGGTGATACAACAACTTTCCCTACAAATGGTAATTTTCCACTTGCGATCCATGAGTCAACTTTGCATAAATCTCCTTAAAATCATCATCATCAAGATACTGTTCAACATAAATTTCAAAAGATAAAGAGGCATTTTACAAAAATATAGATGCAGAAATAGGAGGGCGATAAAGCATATCTGCCACTTTATTGTTGGTTCCCTTCTTGTATTTTATTACCAAGTGAAATTGTTGAAGGAATCTCATCCATCTGAAATGACGTGCTTGTTGGATCTTGATTTGCAATTGGAGGTAGTGGAATGGCTCATGATCTGTGTGAATGATGGTCTCCTTGTCGATCAAATAGTGTTTCCACTTCTTCACGCTTTGAATCAAGGCATATAACTCCTTGTCGTATGTGGGATAGTTCATAACAACTTGGGAGAATGTCTTTGAATGGTAACATACATGTTTCCTCTGCTGCATCAATACTGCTCCCATGGCATATCCACTGGCATCAGTCTCGATATTGAAGGATGTTGGAGGTCAGGTAAGGCCAAAAATGGCCCAATGTTGATCTTCTCTTTTAGTGTATCAAAGGCTTTCTGTTGCTTTCCTCCCCGCTGAAAGGTTTTCTTCACATTTGTTAATGCATGCAATGGGGATGCAATGATGGAGAAGTTGGAAATTAACCTTCTCCAGTATTGTACTGCACCCAAAAAGCTATGAACCTCTGTAACGTAGGTGGGTTTAGGCCACTTTACAATCACATCAAATTTTAGAAGGATCTATTTTCAATTGTCCACCTCCAAGAATGTGACCTAAGTAAACCAAAGAGGTCTTACTAAATTCGCACTTCGAAATTTTGACATACAATTTTTCTTTTTTCAAAACATTAAGCACTTTTTCAACATGACACACATGATCATCCCATGTCCTACTATAAACAAGAATGTCATAAATATACACAAATACAAAATCATCAAGAAAAGGCCTGAAAATATCATTCATCACCATCATGAATGTGGGCGAAGAATTTCATAGTCAAAATGTCATCACCAACCATTCAAACAACCCATGTTACATCTTGAATGCAGTGTTCCATATGTCCTGTTATGCAATCTTGACCTGGTGATAGTCATTGCACAAGTCTAGTTTTGTGAAATAGACAACATTTTTCTATTGATCTGACAGGTCATCAGTGCGAGGAAGAGGGTAACGATTCTTCACCATTATTTTGTTGAGTGCTCTATAATCCACATGCATCCTCAATGTGCCATCCTTTTTCACCACCAACACGATAGATGAGTCGCATGGAGAAGAACTTGGCCTTATGACCCCTTGGCTCAATAATTCTTGTACGTTCTACTTAATCTCCTCCATCTCAATGGTTGACAACCTGTACATTCCAATGTTTGGTAAATGAGAATCCTTCTGCAAGTGAATCTCATGTTGGATCTCATGCTTTGGAAGCAACCCACTTGGTTCGTGAAAAATCCCATCATAGTTATAAAAAATTTCATACAACTCCTTTTTATGAATGGGATAAAAACCTTGGAAAGATTCATATGTCTCGGCATATTTTTCTCTCACAACCATCAACATACACCCTTTGCTAGAATTAATTAATCTCTTCATATGATATGCACTTACAAGACTGGCACTAATTTTGGCACGATGAGCTCTAACAATATATTCCATCTCACCTTTCATGAGAAGATACTTTTTTTCATGGTGAAAGAACACTGCTTTCTTGTTATACAAATACATACTCCCAAATACAATACCATAGATATGCAAGGGTACAACATCAATATCAACCTCATCTTCTAGTTTGGATGCAATCACAAATCTAGCTCTACACTTCTTGGTTACATGTAATTTTGGTTTATCACATACCCAACCAAGAAGGTAGGGTCTCTGAAGAGGCTTGGTCTCTAATCCTAATTTTTTAACCCAAGATTCTGAAATCAAATTTGCTTGTGAGCCTGGGTTAAACAAGGTTTCCACTTTAGTATGTTTCATTATGACTCTAATGTGGAACAATGCAATTCTCTTTCATTCATTAACAAGAGTTTCATTTGAAGAAATTGTACTTGCATGTGATTTAAAATTTTCATTAACATGAAGAGAAATAATACCTTGTGTGCCCACTACTATGATCAATGTCTCATCACCAGAATTAGATCCAAGGTCCTATTGTGTGGTTTCCACCATATTTTTCTTGCCCTTTACACTAAATCTCTTTGGTTTCAACTCTAGATGAAACTTCCAACAATGTTCATCATCATGGCCTTCCTTCTTGCAATGTGTGCAAGATGGATTTTCTCCTTCCACCTTCTTGGTTTTCGCTGCCTTCTTTTCCATTCCCTTTCTTTTTCATTTGAACTTTCCATTATGAGGTTTCAAAGATGATTTCTTTGGTTGCTCTTCTTTATCACTCTTTCCCCTGATTTCAAGGTGAATAGCCTTCACAATGGCTGCATCAATAGTAGTAGGCTCAAATAATAACAAAGAATGTCTGATGTAACTATGTAAAGCACCAATATACTTTGTTATAATTTTGGGTGAATCAAGTGAAATACCCAAATTCAATGCTTGTTTTCTAAACTCTTTTGTGAAGCTTTGTACATTTTGACCCTTTCCATGCCTTAAATGTTTCCATTCCATTAAAGCCTTTTGTTGATAATCCAAAGGATAAAATTGATCTTTTAATGAAGAAACAAAATTGGACCAAGAAGAAAGGAGATTACCCAAGTTTTTGTTGCCATTCTGCAACTTGCTCTCCTACCATACGAGAGCGGAGCCACTAACCCAAAGAGATGCTAATTGGATCTTTGCCTCATCTTCCTCGATCATCTGCTGAATCCAACAATAAACCTTAATTTGTCGAATCCAATTGTTTAGTTTCTATACATTACATTCTCCATTATATGTGGGCAAATCAAAATTTACATCTAGCATAAAAAATGGCTTCTTAGATGTATTTATATGATGCCTGTTAGAGTCATGAGTAGAAGAAGAAGAGGAACTCTCACTATAGGATGGAAAGGGTGGTTTAGGAAGCTCTTCTCTTCCACCTTCATGATTTACCGATGTATGGTCATCTAGCTCTTTCTTCTCAGGCTTGATTGTATTCTCATATTTTTCAAACAACTTGTCAACTTTCTCTATGATGGAAAATTTTAGGGGTGAATTTTCCCCCTTAGGGGAAATTAAGGGGTTTTAAATTTTTAGTGGGTGAATATTTTGTATCATAGTACATTTTTACAAATTGCCTCAAATAGCCCACCTTATTTTAAGGGAGAGGGTAAAAAGGTAGATTTAGCCCTTGAAATTAAGAGTTACAATCTTCCATTCGCCCTAATTTTCAAGAATAGGTTTTATTTAAGTGAATCCTGTGGGCCAAATACCATATTTATAAAAAAGGTATGGTAAGTTAATAAAAATATAAATAAATGAGAGGTATGGTAAATAAATAAAACATTTTTTATATTTACTCCATAAGTCACCTTATATACATGCAAGAGTGCAAACAAATAAAAAGAAAAATAAAGTGGAGGTATGGTAAATAAATAAAACCTCTTTTATACTTACTCAAAAGGTATGGTAAATAAATAAAACCTCTTTTTATATTTAGTCCATAACCCTCTTTCTATTTATTAAGGCTAAAAAAACAGGTTTTATTTAAGTGAATCTTATAGGTCAAATACCATATTTGTAAAAGAGGTATGGTAAATTAATAAAAAGATAAATAAATGAAAGGTATGGTAAACAAATAAAACATTTTTTTATATTTACTCCATAAGTCACCTTATATTTAGGAACACTCAAAAAACGTGTTATATTTAGGTGAAACCTATGGGAAAAATACTATGGGCCAAATACCATGCGCTAGATTATTATTAATACCATGCAAAAAAACATTATTAACCCTAATATTAATATTAATAAAAATAAAAATGGCACATGGTATTGACCCATGGTATTCACGTGCAATGTAGCCTATTTAAATGGGGAATTAAACCAGCATAGATCCATCTTTACTCTGGATCTACTAAGCCCCTAGACGGATCAAATATCGTGACATGCAAACTAGCATAAAGTGAAAAAATATGGGCTTGGTGGATCAAGAGTAAAAATAGATGTTGTAATTTAATGTATGTTGAAAATTTTTACTTTGTTAAAATAAAAATCAATTATTAATTTTATTAATTTTTATAAATTACTATAATAATTTTAAGCCCCAGTTTATGATAACCCATGGTAAATACCATGGTATCATGTGAGATAGACATAAGGGAAATTCCATCATCTTACATCCACTTAATTCTAGTCTAACCAAAAGTCAAGGATAAATAATCATCCCCAAAGTGGTGATGTGAATTAAGATGATATAGGTTGGTTTTTATGATAATGAAGATATTAAATAGATTTAGGAAATTATGTTGTAAAAACATCTTAAGGTGAATGGTTAAAGCTACATTTAGTCACTTCACAAAATTTAGGTAAAAATACCAATATCTCCATTAATATTGGTTTTTAACTTTTTCTGATTTAACAAAAAAAAAAATTCAAAACAATGAAACCTTATCAGTCTTTCCACATTCAAAACAATGAAACCTTATCACTCTTTCCACATCACCCTCGCAGAGGATTTCTCACCATTTTTCAAACATTCTCAATATGATTTCTTCATGAAAAAGTTTAGGTACTGATGTTGGATTAGTTGTTTAAAAAATAAGCTGGTTTGTACAACCTTTCATCTTCTGTGGTATTCTTAGTTTGTCCTAATGATTTGTAGGGGTTGGAGCCACTGCACCATATTTTCCTAAAATGTAAAGATTGTTTACCAAAAAGGAAATTAATCTACATGTTACAACGTTATTAAAAAATGCAAGACCTATAAGGGTAGCGAATTATGGTAATAAGCAATTTAGATTGGGTGAGACATAATTAAATTTTATTATTTAATTGAATATTTCCAATTAAAATAATAATAAATCTACATTTATATAATCATATATTGATTGGAAGGATTCTCAAATGGTCACTTCTTTCAATTAGATCCTCTTCAAGCCTTTGGGATACCTAATACTTTCTTATATAATATAGTTGGGGCTTGCTACTTGTTGGGGTGTTGGGGTAAACAAACTTGATGTGTTTTTTTCTATCTCAAAGTTGGAGTCTATGGAATAAGAAAGAAATTTGATAACTTGAAAAAAGTGGTAGCTTGAAAAATTTTGTAGAGAAAAGATTAATCTCTCCTACCTTGACAAAACTCGTTGTCAATATCAAAACCTACAAGAACTTTGTTGTGGAATATTATCAAAACTAATAGAAGGATATGATAGAGTGTATTATAAGAGCCTTGACAAACACAACCACTGAAACTTGGAACATTGTTTGTAGGAAGAGAAAACTATGTTTCTTTTTTCCAAACATGTATGTTAGTATATTACAGTTTAATGAATATTTTTTCTTATTATCATAAAAGGTTTCATACTTTAACAAAAGATTTTCCAAGACTTCACAATGTTTTATTATTCAATAAAAGATTTGCCAAGATCTTACAAGATTTTATAATTCAATGAAAGATTCTCCATAACTGTACAAGATAATATAATCTGGTGAGAGATTCACCAAAAAAATTATATATACATATTATATTATTGATAAAATCACCTCCCATTTTTCCTATATATCATGGGATTAGCCCGTTTATTATACATATAAATTTAGGGTGGTTCTTAAAATTTTCCCTATTCTCTACCATTGTGAATAAGGTTTTTCAATAATTTCACTCTTCCTACATTCGAGCTTCCTCATCTACCATGTTTCTTCTTTGTGGTGCACGCCCCGCTTTCAGATCAAAGGATTTGAGTTTTCCTTCTCCTCTTTGGAGCTTGTTCCTAGTTACAATTCACTCATGTGACTTGCATCAAGAAGACCTACTCTAATACCAAACTTGATCTGGACCTTTTAACTTCAAGGATGCATATAAAAGAGCATATTAACCATGTAACTTAACACATGAAAAAAAGCGGAAATCATAAATCAACCATGAGATCAAAATCACACAAACAATTTGATTATGGAGTTTACCCAATGTGGGATACATCTCTGGGCCCTGCTCAAAGTGGGGAGACCTTCTTTCATTAAGTGGCATCAAAGAAATCAGTTACAAGCAACTTTACAAAAATAACCCTTATACCTCCAATTCGAATGATGGCCTGAAAATGGAGAGCTTGGATGGAGAAATAGGAAACACGATTGGATTCCTGGCGTGAAAACATGCAAAATCAAATATAAAATTGTCAAATTCTGACACTGGCACCTCTGGCCCTCTAAAGGAATCTTTTCAACATCTTGCAATTTCCCTCCCTCATGGTTCCACTCCTCCGTTTTCCCCTGATTCCGTCACGTCTGCCCTCTGCTTGTCTACTGAGAGATTGAATTGAGGTTTTTAAAGTGGTCGGATATTTCAATGGACGGGCCATTGGCCAGTTGGTCTGTGGTGCTATGATAAGGCGCGAAGGTTGGGGAGGTTCCGAGGTCGAACCCCACGAATTTTTTTTGTTGGTGTGAGTTATATGTATATAGATTGTGACGATTTCAACATTGAAAAAAGATGTGGCAGTTTAATATATATAATATAATATATATATATATATATATATATAATATATATATATAATATATATATTATATATATATAATGGTGTGGCTCCAATGGGGCTGGAAGGGTCCATTGGGGTTGGTGGCCCGCCACCCCAAAAATATTTTTATTTACACAATAGTTCAAATTTTCCCACTGGATTTTAAGGGATATTAGACAAATTAAAGAGGTGAAAATTTTCCCATTCCAACCACCATTTTCCATGCGTTGTGACTTTGCCAAGTTGTTGCCTTGTTAGTGACTACCACTTAGCTAATTTTGACCAAAACTTTGACAAGCTATAACTTGAGCATACAAACTCAGATTTAAGTGTTGTTTGCACCATTGGAATCAAAGAAAAAAGCACTATGATTTAGTTCTATTTTCACTTCCATCTAAGGAATTTGGTTTTTGAGCTATTTTGAAGGCCACTTCTATTTTTTGATCCACCTGGATCACATAGAGTGCAATGCTGGTCATTTCTACATTGTTTATAAATGTTGTGAATTATGAACTATTGAGAGGCCATCATTGCTACATTTTCATTGAACCTAAACCTAATTTGAATCATTGTTTAAAGACTTGAAGGTCAAAGGAATACAAAACAAAGTGTAGTTTCCATGCATAACTCCTGGTATGTTGTCTTGAAATTTTTAAGGGCTGCATTTGGTATTGGAAAATTGAATATGAGTTAGTCATTTTTGAAGAACATGGGGGCATATATATAGTTAATATATTTCATATGAATTATGCGAGTCGATTTGAATGCCTATTTGGCTGTGCATTGAGTTTTTTACATGGAGTGGTAAATAATGGAATTTAAAAAAAAAGGGTTGTAGTGTATATGTAATGTGATGCATTTACAATTGAGCTATTTTTTTCAATGGATATTAGATGTGGAATGATTAAATGGAATGGAAGGTATATCTTGGAACCATCATATAAGTCATATAATTAAAGTATTGATCTTGTATAGTGAAGAGTGATGTTGGTAGTGAAGTTTTTAAAATTAGTTTCATAAGAAGGCAGAAAGTAAGGTTAAAATTATCTTGAAAATTAAAAGAACATATTCCTTTTTATAATGAATTCACTCATCTCCATAGTTGGAGTAGTTCTCCTTGACAAAGCGAATTATCATGAGTGGTCTAGGAAGATAAAACACACTTTGATTTTCAATGAGATGTGGAAAGGGGTTTGTGAAGGAGAAGGAGACAATGCACTTGAAAATCCCACTTCAGACAATGAGCTTGCCATTTGGGAAAATAAGAATAACAAGGCCTATGCCTTGATTACAATGCCAGTAAATGAAGAGGTGATTCGTCATATTTCTCCATTTTCAAATGCTTTTGAAGCTTTAAAGAAGTTGAAGAAATTATATGACTCATACTCTGAGCTTGAAGTTGTTCAATTGATGATCAATTTGTTCAATATTGAGTTGAAAAATGACGACCCTCTTGCCTCAGCATCAGAAATAAGACCCATTATGCATGACATAAAATCCATTGGTGTTGAAATAGATGTTCCTCTCGTTGCCTATGTCAAGGCACTATATCCCACTTATTCAAATTATCTTCAGTCATTGCAAGCAAGTGGTAAACTTAAGGAGATTTCCTTTGACTCCCTTGAGAACAAGTTTATTGAAAGAGAGAAGGATTTTCGGAATAATATAACTACTCAGTCTTTTGAAGAAGTTGTGTGCCTTGCACAAAAAGAGAAGAATCATGCACAAGATTCTTCTAGAGGAAGAGGTGGCCGAAGAGGAAGAGGAAGGAAGAATTTTAGAGGCAGGGGGGCAGACATTTCCAAGAAGAAATTCTGATTTTTGTTGCATATGATGCAGTAGAATTGGACATGATGCTTCCACATGTTAGCTACCTTGGGACAAAATCAAGAAAGAAAGAAATGAAGAAAAAGGTAAAAATCCTGGTAAAAGGAAAGGAAAAACACCTAAGTCCACTCATTATGTTGTGGCACATTGTAAGATTGGAGTAATTGAAGACTTGTTCAATGCTTCACTTGCTTCATGGAAAGATGCTTGGTTTTGTGATTTAGGAGAAACTTGCCACATGACTTTCAGAAGAGATTTCTTTGAAGAATTCACTAAAAATGTTGATGGAGTAGTTCACTTTGTAGAAAATGTTGGAAATAATACTGAGAGGGGGGGCGCGCGGGGGGGGGGGTGTGAATTAGTATTTACAATTCAATAATATTTCATTTCCCAAACAGATTTATATACGTTACTTCAGTGAAGTGAACTTGCATGTACACGCTACTGTGATTAGAGAAACCAACATATATCCAAAGAACTTAGGATTTAGTCAATTTATCATGTGTAGATATTTAATTAGTGGGGGGGGGAGGGGTGTGAATTAGTATTTACAATTCAATAATATTTCATTTCCCAAACAGATTTATATACGTTACTTCAGTGAAGTGAACTTGCATGTACACGCTACTGTGATTAGAGAAACCAACATATATCCAAAGAACTTAGGATTTAGTCAATTTATCATGTGTAGATATTTAATTAGTGCATCAATAACTTATTATACAGTAAGTATGTGCAGTAAATACATAATAAACCATCACACATAAGAAACACGCATGAACACCAAGATTTAAGGTGGAAACCCAACACAGGAGAAAAACCACCTGCTACATCTCTGTCTTCTTTTAATATAAATAAAAGTTGTTTACAATATTGTACTAGTTCAGACTCATACTAGTATGTAGGCACCCACCTATAGAAGGCTACAACCTTCTCTCATTTTCCAGCTTGTACTGGAAGGGAGCTACAACCCCCTAGCTCTTGCACTATCCGATGTGTTTACTAGTACGTAGGCACCAACTTATAGAAGGCTACAGCCTTCTCTCTTCCTCCAGGGACCACGTTTCATTAATTTTCAAACTGGATACTCCTGGTACAGAACAATATAAATGAAGGCCTCTTTTCATCAAATTTTCATACTGGACCCATCAGAAACTTTGAAACTCAAACTGCATTTACCAATAATTAGTTAATCTGAACAATAAAATCACTGTCACTAGAATATTGTGTTAAACCCAAAAACCCGCATCATGATTCAGAACCAACTGCAACCTCAAAAATCATACACTACTTTACTGAACCCAACCTGCGTGTATACGCTACTTCCTTTATCTAAACCTATGTATAACTCTAAAACTATTGAAACATAAAACTTTCTGAATCAAGTCTATACCAACCAACAATTCACTGAACTTCTACTATAAAATTATAGAGCTCTAGACATGCAATAGTAGAGATAACCCTTCTCACTTAAACAATCAATCAATCAGACACCAAACTCCTTATGCATTCAGTTTTATATTAATATCTAAGAAGACTTCATTGATAGACAACAATAAAACAACAGAACTGATCAGATAGATCAGTCATTTCTAAAGAATAGAATTTTCTTTTATATATGCTACTTGAAAGAGTCGAACCTCCATGTATATGCGCCTTTACCGAGGCGAACCAGCGTATAGATCTGAAAATATTAACTCACAACTTCGCTGCTATTCTAGACTTTAGACATACCCAGATGATGACATTTAAAGAATAAAACAGGTGTACGCAATCAGATCTAGCCCAACCAAAATCAGATCATTCAATTATAAGTCATTTCATGTCTCATGATCTTGATCCAACATTGAATATAAGGTGCACAAAATATTTCAGATCATATCACAAACATAGCCCCTACAACATAAAATATACTTCAGATAGAAGTATTCTTGAAAAACCCTTTCACTTGCACACATTGGCCCTTTGATCTTCTCCTCATATAGTTTTTGGCCTATCTCAATACCTCAGACTAAAACCACACTTAGCACCTATGGTATTCTTGGACAGGATCAAATAGGCATTACTCCGCTCAATATTGTGGGCTAATACCATGGTATTGACCCCTGGTATTCTTTTCTCTTGAATTTCCTTGATTTTCCAACCTATACACGCTTTTCCTCTTGTGAAAGTGCATGCATATGTATACGCTCTTTTTGTTTAGTGAACCTACATGTATACGCTCCTTTCACAAAGTGGACCTGTGTATACATCTTAAACTGCTTTAGACCACCCTTTTCCTTCAACTTCTTCATTCTGATTAGTGGACCTTAGTTCCATGTTCCCGTTCTTCAGTACTAATGCCTTGTTACCTCTGACATGATTTGTTACACTGTAAGTTTCCTTTTATCAAAAACTGAATTGACCTGTGAGCGAGTTTCCATCAAGGACAACACTTGTATCATAATGCCAACAGACAAGTCAAAACTCAAGTCACTAGGGCTTGGCGCCATCAAGCTAAAATTGTTTGATCTTCCATACTTTTTTCTACATGATGTTTTATACCTCCCATAGTTGAGGAGAAACTTGCTATATTTGGTCTACATCCACCAACAAGGACACTCAATTCATATATTTGATGGGAAGGTTGTTTTCAAAAAAGCATCGGATCACTCACTTGTCATGACTGGCATAGAAGAAGAAATACTATTGAAGCTGCAAGGAACCTCCACTTGAGCACAAAAATTTCATACAATTCTCACTATGATAAAGGTACACTTCCATCAAGTCTTTTATGGGATGCTAGATTTGGGCACTTGAACTATAAAAACCTTCATTTGTTGAAGAAAAATGGTGTTATTGGTTTTCCTACAAGTCCTAGGAAACTTAAGCAATGCGATTCTTGTATCTTAGGAAAGCACAACAAAAAAGCATTTCATGATTCTCTTTCTAGAGAACGTATAAAGCTTGAACTCATTCATTTTGATTTATGTGGCCCAATGTATGTTCCTTTTGCAAATGGTAATAAATATATGATGAAATTTATTGATGAATATACTAGAATGTGTTGGGTTTATTTATTGAAGAACAAATCTAAAGTTTTTGAAACATTCAATAACTTTCATGCATGGATTGAAAATGATGCACAATCTCATATTAGGTCTATTTGTACTGATAATGGAAAAGAATACAATTCAAATCAATTTGAAATTATCTTTTCTAGCATGGGATAAAACATCAAATAATTGTTCCTTATAATCCACAATAGAACAAAGTAGCTGTAAGAATGAACAAGACAATCTTAAATATGGCATGTTCAATTATGTTTTTCAAGAATGTTAAGTTGATGTTTCGGGTTGACACAGTTTTATGTGTGTGTATATAAATAATAGGTGTCCATCTCATGCTTTAAAAAACAAGACTCCCTATGAAATGTGGTATGGCCAAATACCTTTAGTGAGGCATCTCAGGATTTTTGGTTCCACCTATTATGCCGTGATACTTAAGGAACAGAGAAACAAACTCGATGAAAGGAGCCACAAATGTATCTTCATAGGGTACTCAAATACCTCTAAAACATATTGTCTTTATGATGAAGTTAATAAGAAGTATATAATATATGTGATCTTTCTTGAATCTTCCAAAATTGACAATGTTGTTGCGTAGCATCTTGATTGCTTACATAGATTCAAACATGCAAATTGTTTTCAAGAGTTCGATAATGAGATTCCACATCTTGAAGGGGGGATCCCTCTACTGGATCAATCTATGGAATCTCCTTTTGAAGCACTCTTCCCCCTCATGAAGCACCAACCACTGATCAAGATGACACTTTGAGTGATGTGATTGACATAATTGGGAGGTGTTTTCACTGAGATTATATAGGCACGGTGTGACAACGACTCAAGTCGGGGTCTATCACTCTGATCCTCAGCCTCTCCGTTCTAGTTGTCTCCTAACAGTAATATATGGGGGTAGTCCCTATGGAATATGAAAATGCAAGACTTATTTGAAACCAATAAGTCTGAGAGACATGATTGAATGACATAGCCACTTGGTTGATTTTAGCAAGTTAAGAGATTATATTATATTATTATGATGAGACCAATGCCTTATGGAATTAACTACATTCTTTATATTGATTCAATACAAAATGACTGGATGAAAAACCATTGCTTGAGATGCTTTTCTAAACTATATGCTACGCAAATCCTATGGCCTAGGTGAGATGCAAGCATCTTGGTTTATTTTAATTATATGCCTAACTAAGTATATCCCTTAATGCTCAACTATTTTGAGTCTATTCTCTAGAGTAGGTTGTGGAGAGAAGTCAAGGTGAAGCAAGCAAAGGCTTGGTTAACGATATCTCCCCTTGAAATCTAACATACTCAGTGCCTCGGACGCTACAAAGACTATGGCTCTCGTTGCAAGGTCATCGTTATAAACACTAGAGAGGGTCTATCCTTCTCAAGCTACAAGATGAAGGGTGTTCCTATCTTTCTATCAACCAAGATTTTGCTCGGAGGTTAATTGATTAATGCAAGACTAGGCCTAGGATGAAAATGAAAATTGATTGAGTCATCTTGAGTTAAGATTTTTTATGAATTTAAGTTCTTAGTTATGATTGATCCTTAGTTATCATACAAGAGTACTTAATGGATGAAAGACAATCTTAAACACAAGATAAAGTCTCAATTTCAATAGTGCTCAAAATATGTATGCAATGTTACCAAGAGATAATTACTCAAGCATTCAACAAGAAACAAGATTAATGCTCTTAATAACAATTTTCCAACATGCCAATGTTATGATCAAACCTTAATATGCTTATGACAATCATAAAATTCTCATGAAACAAGCCAAAAAAAGGAATGCCCAATTTAAATTAGTGACTTAGAAATATGTTAGGAAAATTGTCAATTATTCCTATGTCGCTTAGATGGACACTTTACCATTGTTATCAAATTATTAGATGGCTGTAAGAAAAATAGTGAGGGAGAAAGGGACCCAGGAAGCAAAACAATAGGCCTCTTGGCCTTGGAGATGAATGGAGAACTTGCCCAAAATTCCTACAATGAAGTGACCACCTGCAACCACAAATATTAGCTTGAAATTCACTGCAAACCCTAGGAGTTAGAGGAAAAATCAAATGATAACCCAATCTAATGACTAAATAGGGAAAAGGAGGAAAGGCAAAGTGATGAAATGGAGGCTAAAGACCAACCCTAGGCCTGAAATGGGTAGAGGCTAGGGTTATAGGCATTGTAGGCCTATGCTAGAGTAGAGGAAGGCCATAGAGGCCTGTGACACCAAGGAAAGAGGTAGCGATAGAGGTAAGGAGGTCACAGACGAGGGCTAGAGGTTGGATAAGGGTTAGAGAAAGGCCCTAACACCTACGGCTTGAGGAGAAAAGGCCATTAGGCCTTCCATCTAAGGAAAAGAGGGTAAGGAATGCCCACGACAAGGCCTTAGAGGCCAAACCAGCGTTGTAGCCCACCCTTAAGGTTCATGATTGGGCTAATGGGGCCCACGACAAGGGTTTTTAGTGCCAAACGAGGACATCATCTCAACTAGGAGAGGTGAAAAGGCAACAACTAGGGAAAGGAGGGTTAACACTCGGCCTAGAAGGCCTAAAAAATTTCCAAGCCCTTGCAATTTTTTTTAATTATGCTTCAAATCTAGCTGGATAAGTTACACGCACAA
Source organism: Pinus taeda (assembly GCA_000404065.3). Lineage (NCBI taxonomy): Eukaryota > Viridiplantae > Streptophyta > Pinopsida > Pinales > Pinaceae > Pinus > Pinus taeda. The sequence goes on from APFE031245656.1 coordinate 71,329, forward strand.
GTGAAAATAACTTTTTCCCAAAACCCCAATATATACAAAATTCAAAATAAACCCTAAACTCCAATTTCAACAAAGCAAAGGTTAGAAAAACATTTTTACATAATTACATATACAGAATTATATATTATATACGATAGGGGATTAATTATTTTTCCACCCTCAAATATTTTAGCCATGGTGTCTAAGTATGAGGGTCCATGCACTAAAATATTTTTTACATCAGATATTACAAATTCAACCCTCAAAGGGGGAACATACCTTTACATATAGACCCTCAAGTAATCACCCAATTTTGTGACACAATATGGTTTAGTAAACCAAGTGATTTATAATAAAATAATTTAGCCAAACAACTTAAATTATTCCTAAACCAGTTTTACAAAGAATCTAAAATTAAACTATGACTAACCTAAGACCTTGTTAATGAATTTCACCCTAGCTTTGGGGTTTAAGTTGGAGGAAAAGCTATTTTTATTATCTGTGTTTAAAAACACACATAATTCGATGAGGTTAAAAAACCTCCTAGGATGAACTTCATCACCAAATTCAAAGGCTTACCTAGGTTGTTACATAAATAATCATACTAGCATCATTTACATTACAATTCGCAAAATTTGGGTTTACAATGATAGAATAATTGGTTGGCTGATGATTCTGAAATTTGAAAAATTTTGTACACTGTTTCCTTAGACTTGTGACAAAATGGGTGCAACATATGGCTCCATATGGGGACACGTTGCTTCATCGGAGCATTGTGAGAATCCAAAATCTTGCATCTAAGAAAACAAGATACATAAGGTAGATATCCACTCAAAATCAAAATAATCATTAATATATTGAATATTTGCTGGAATAGAAAAAATATACTCTAACATATCAAAGCGTAAAAATATAAAATTAAATGCATAAAATAAAAACTAACTAATGACATAAATGAAATCCTAACTAAGAGGGTAGGGTTAGATACATTATACAAAGGATGCCCCATGGCATCAACTTTCATCAACATAGTACATACTGAGTATATGCTAAATTTCAAGCAGATCAAAGGGTTTCATTTTTGATGTGCCATGTTGAATTTTGAAGATCCTAGGGCTTTGACTTATAAGAATATCGAGTTTCTCCTAATCATTTGATGCATAAAACCTCTTCATTCTTCTCTTCTAATTTTTATGTTTCTTCCAGGCAAGCTATGATGTTGATGATGATGTGGTCGCCATAGAAATTCATACTTACTCTGGAAAATGGTCATATGGAATCTTTGGAATGTTCAAGACTTTTACGATATTCTCTTCTTCTTTTCCATGAACCTGTTCTATCATGGCCGATGGATCAATCTTGCAAGCATCAGCTTGATTCCCCTCAATTTCATTTTTACCTAGGTCATCTTCATTTAGCCATTTGACCTCTTCATAATAAGATGAAGTTTGCTTAAGAAGTCTGGGATGCTTATATTCTGTTAGAGGTTCCTTTTCATCTGAATTAAGCTAGGATTTCTAAATTTTTGATCTTTCGATTTTGTCCAAGTTATCTTGAATAAAAATTACTTGGCTAGAATGTTAACCTTTCACAATAGTGATTTATTTAATTGATTTTGTTCCATAGTTCTTATTACTTATCATTATTTTCTTTTATGGTAATCAAATTTTTTTCATATTGGACATCAAAACCTCCATTTCTTTAGCATGCGTTTCCTCTATAGCCAACAACTTGTTTTTAAGAGAGATCTAACCATCTTCCATATCCTTTATTACTTTGTCATGATTTTCTTGGATGGAACTCCTCTCTTTCTCATGAGTTGCTTCCATGGTTTCCAACTCCTTAACATGATTTCATTCCATGGTATCTATCCTATTCCGAAATGTGATAGTCTGATTATGCTGAGTAACCTCCATAACTCGTAACATGTTCTCCATGGTGGTGAGTTCCTTGGCATGATTCTTTTGCATGAAACTCATCTCCTTGGTATTATAGAGAATTAACTTCACTTGATTGAGTTCCGTTTTCTAACCATTTGAATTAATCCATTGATAAGTTGGCCATCAGTTCCTTCAATTTTATTGTTGATCTCTTCAACTTTACTTCTTTGTGGCTCATTCTTGATCTTAAATGGATGCCCATCTCCATATTTTTTCTCAAAGGTATCAATTATTTATTTGAAAGAAACAAATGAATTATGAGGGAACTCTAAAAACCAATCTAATGAACCATCTTCCAATGAAAAAACAAAGAGATTTATCTTAACATCTTCATAGTTAGCATATGGGAAATAATTGCTTATACACTGATTGAAATTCTCGAGGTGAGTCTCATCGTTATTACCTTGAAAAAGAGGCAACTCATCATGACCTTTCTGACCCCTTCTAAAAACTCATGTGGATAACTTGGAATGTTAGTAAAGTTACGGGGGGAAAACAAGGCATTCATGATGACTTGTTGAAGGGTAAAAGGAGTGAATGAATGTTTGAGAGAGATCCTTGTTCAAGAAAAACAAGAAGTCTACAAGAAGGGAGTTTCAAGAGAAATTCTTGCAAAAAATGAAAGAAGTGGAGTCACCACTTGAACATGAATCTAGCTCCAAAATACAAAAGGGAAAACGAAAAGTTAGTCAAGGAGAAGCAAATGGATATCACGCAAGGCTTCCTATCTAAGAAAAATGACTACTGACTAGAATGTAATTTGTTTAACTGAACCCTTAGATCGAGGTTAAACAGGTTACTAGGATTTCTTCTAATATAATCTTTCGTGAATGGATGAATCAATGGAGTTGCCACCCAAGCAGGAAACTAACTCAAAACGTCTAGGTGCTAAGGTGTAAATAGAAAATCGATGAAAAGATTGGTGATAGAATGAAGGATAGGATGATAAGATAAATAGATATCAACGACGCAAAAAATGTGCCATGAGGTAAACTTATCCTCGACAACGACACCAAAAAATGTTGTCACTCAGATTGTATAGGCACGGTGCGACAATGACTCAGGTCAGGGGTTGTCACTCTTATCCTCGACCTCTCTGTTCTAGCTATCTCCCAGCAACATGCTATGGGATGTAGTCTCTATGGAATATGAAAATGAAAGACTTATTGGCAACCATCAAGTCCAGGACATACGATTGAATGGCCTAGCTGCTTGGTTGATTTTAAAAAGTTAAGAGATTAGATTAGATTATTGCAATGAGACCAGTGCCTTATGGAGTCAACTACATTTATATCGATTAAATACCAAATGAACGGATGAAAAATTGCTAATTGAGATTCTTTGCTAACCTATATGCTATGAAAATCCTATGACCTATGTGAGATGCAACAATATTGGTTTATTTTAATTATATGCCTACTAAGTATATCCCTTAATCCTCAGCTATTTTGAGGCTAGTCTCTAGAGTAGGTTGTACAAAGAAGTCAAGGTGAAGCAAGCAGAGGCTTGGTTAATGATACCTCCCCTTGAAATCTAATATGCCCGGTGCCTTTGGTGCTACAGAGATAACTGCAAGGTCATCGTTTTAACCACTAGAGAGGGTCTATCCTTCTCAAGAAGATGTGCTAAAAATAGGGATTGGGTGAAACAACTCGGTAATAATATCTTTCTATGCATTTTTAACTTCGTAATGCACCTTTGAATTGTCACATTTATATTTTATATTTTAATTATGTTCAGGTTATTAAACACATGACACTGTGAATTTTTCACTTTTTTATAGGTGAATTTGTTCCCATCTATCTGGGCATATGGACATCATTTTCACACAGATGATGTTGATGATGGATGCATGGAACAAGACTTTAGAGTAGAGGTTGAGTTTAACCAATCTAGTCATGCTAGCCACTATGATCAAAACCCAATAAATGGGACATTAGGTTATGTTAGAAAGATACAAGAGATCATTGAAGTGGACTTCTCTTCATTCCAATGTGTTATTTTTAGGTGCAAGTGATGGGACACCTTTCATCGGAATAATGTAAGGAAGATCGTGACAATGGGTTGATATTTATCAACTCTAAAAAGATGTGGCATGAAGCTAGGGAGCCTTATATTTTCCCCAAATAATGCAACCAGGTGTTTTTTAACCCAGATGTGTTAGATAGGGATTGGTGGTTTGTATGAAGACACGATCCCAGGTCAAAACATATTTTTGAAAACAAAAACGTTTTTTTTCAATTGTGGTTCATGGTCACTGAGTAGCCGCTACATCCATGGGTAATAATCTAGGCATATCCACCCGAAGGGATCTACTCGCCGACTTATCTGGTTGGGCCTAACACTAAGGGCAATGAGGAGATTTAACCCCGTGATCTCCTAATTGGAAAGGTAATAAACAATGGGAGCTCGACCAATTGAGATATTCCTTGCGGTTGAGAAAAACAATTTTTTCATGCCAAGCAAGGAAGATAATCAAGATGATGATAATGGAGAGTGATATGTACTTGTATTATTTCATCATTTATACTATTGTTGTATGTTTTTGCTTTCTTATTTTTATAATTATGTTGTATTTTATTCATCTTCTTGGCATTTTATATAATTAGTAAGAATTACAAACATTTTTACATGTTTTTTTCGAGTGGAAACGTTTTTACACTTAAAACTAAGTATTTCCAATTGTGTAATTTATAATTTAAAAATTAAAATTTTAACATATTTGTTTAATTCTAAGTTTGTTATAAGTTTAATTTGAATTTTCTGATAATCTGGTTTTCAACTTAGTTGTTTGTTAGTTTACATTATTTTATCATCACTTTTGGAAATATTTAAGTTATGCCCCCAATGTTGATTAAAACCACAATTAATGAAGTGAATTTAAAATTTTAATAGCAATCAACTTACGAAATAATGACAAAAACAACAAATATAGGAAGATTTGAATCCATAAAATTTTAGGGCCAATAGAATGCATATGATTGGAGATCATAACTTTTTTATAATAACAATTTTTAGGGTAGAAGAGTCTATAAAAAAAGAGTAAATAATATAATGGAAAATAACATTTATTCATATGTAATTATTTTTTTGAAAAAGAATCTAGTTAGAATGAATATTTATGAACTATCTATGCAATAGGAAAACATTTATGGTAATTTTACAATTATAGTTTCAGCCATATTAAACTTTGTAATTTATAAAAATAATTTTGTATTTTTTATTTAAAGTAATTCTTTTTGCATGTAATTTCATATATAAAATTTTGATATAAGTTCACTAAATATATAATCTATAATAAATATATATCATTTCATAAACAAACATCATGATGATAAGCATCTAAAAAATATAAACATAATTTAAAATACACATTCAAATTCGCTAACATCATATAATTATATACACCTCTAGCACATATAAATGTCATTAGCTAGCACACAAATCTAATAATTTACAGGCAACATCATCGTGATCACATCTAATAACATCCCATGCAAATTATATTGTTTTTTATTTGTCTCGTTGGCATTTTATATAATGGGTAAGATATTAATTTTTATTTTTTTCGGTTCTACTCGTGAAACATGTCGGGGGGATTAAACTTCCAATAATTTGGATACGAAGGGGCTTGCCAACATGTTGGTTTTTTCAATTGTGCTACCACCCGCAAACAAGATATTAAATTTAAATTTGTAAGATATTAAATTTAAATTGCTTGAAACTTTGATAAATTTAGTGATAAATTAATTTTTAATAATATATATATATATATATATATATATTATATATATATATATTATATATTTTTAAGTTATATTAAATCTAAATTAACTATTAAAAAAATCTCAAGTTTAAAAATTTAACAATAGATTGAATTTTGTAAATAAAACTTAAAAGATTATTCATTTATATTTTTAAATAAATTTATTGACAATAGTTTATGATTGCATTTTCTTATTTATTAATTTAAAGGTTAGAGAGTAAAAAAAAATAATAATTATAATTACAATTTATTGATTGCATTTTCTTATTTATTAATTTAAAGGTTAGAAAGTAAAATAATAACAATTATAATTACAATTTAAAAATACAGATTAATTTAAAAAATATATTTAAATAATAATAATAATTAATGAATATATTTTTAATGATGTTTCATTCAATAATTATTATTAATAAATAAAATAAAATATATTTAATTTATAAAATTGTAATATTATTTTTATAATCCAATATTTTATGGAGAATTTTTTTTTTTTAATTATAATTGATTTTATAGAACAATTAGTTAATATTTTAATTTTATTATAAATATTTTGAATTTTTTATTTAATGATTACATGTTGCAATATCTATTTTGAAAATTAATTGCAAATATTAATTCGATATTGGCTAACAATTGTATTATAAATATAGGTCATAATTTTCTAATTTCTATGCTTGATTATTACTATAAAGGTAGTTTTGTTTAGAGGTTTGTACAATTTGATTGTGTAAAATTAATTTTCTTTTTTAGTGACTATTTTTTAGACATGTTTTATAAACGATTTTTTATTTCTATGTTTTCTATAGGCAAGGGACAATGTTGCTCGGAATCCTTGTTTGAATAAGAATTGTTGGCTTGAGGGGGCCTAACCCAGGTTCAACGTTAATTAGCCAAACAAATCCCTACACTACTGGCCCTTTCGGCATCAGCCTGTGGAGCGCAGAACAAAGTATCACCCGAAGTAGTATGGGGGGATGTTGGAACCAAGTTTCTGCACCCTGAGATAGTTTTGATGTCATTTGATTCCTTCTATTCCTATCTTCGTGCAAGTCGCTTCGCTCTAGGGCTTGTAAGTTGAGCCCTTTATCAGGTCCTTCCATACCAACGCGAAAGGGTACGGTCGACCTTCGCGCAGCCCTAACCTTCTGCTCAGGTACTTTCGCGTTGCTATGGCAGTGTGCCGTGCAAATTCCCCAATTAGTCTAAGTGATTTTCTTATCTCATCAAATACTTAAAGTTAACACTGCGTAAGCAGACATTCGTAATTGCGTTCAATTATTCAATGTAATTGCATTAATTCGTGCATCATATAAGAATAATAAAGGAAATTCATACATAAAATATCCAAATGCATCAACAGAACAAAGACATAGAAATTGCAGAATATCTCCTTTTATTAATATCTTCCAAGTGTTACAACCTTTGTTCGCCTTGCGCACACAGCTGCAGGTGTCTGCACACTCAGCTGCAGACTTCTACCCTAGGCCTCTGCGCACTCAGCTGCAGAGCCTCTACCTACGCTATGACCCAAGACTTAGACTTCTTGCTCCAAAGCTATGACTCTCTTACATGATCTTCCATTGTCTCTCCCCTTAAAATACTTAGAGCTTAGGTAGGTCTCTTACATCCAACTTTACTTTAGAAAACTAAGGGCAGACTACGCTTTTTGACCCATAATACCTTCATGCTCCATGACCACAAAATGCAGATTCTTTAGAATTATATTACAAAAATTGACTTAAACATGGGCTTTTAGCCCCAAAACTACCCTTGGGGATCCCGCTCCCAACATGCCCCCAACAAAAACATCGTGACACACCCTCAAGTCACTCGGTAGGCGTGGAGATCTTTGCACAAAGCCCGTCCAGCTCGACCCAGATGACCGCAACTTCGGTCGTGCACTGAGCTGCTGCCTGCTTTGCATCTTCAACTGTCTTCTCGGTTACTACTCCTGCGCTATTAGCTTGAAGCTATTGTTGCATCACTATTACACAACATTTTGTCATTGTCCCCATACTCCATGTTCCTTGATCCTGGAGGATCTCTACAGTGAACCCCACATGCTTTTCCTTCATGAAGAAACTCCCATTATGTCCATATTCATGAGCATATCATTTCCCTTTTGCACCATTTCCCCTAAAACTTCTGTTTTGCCCAATTTACAAGGCCGACACTAATGACCTTTGTCTCTTCCGTGCCGATGTGCAGAGGTTAGGACTATTCCTCATGCTGACCGGTGTGACTGAGCTATGTTCCAGTCACACCAATCCTGTTATGGAAAGTTTGTTAAATTAGAGTTGAAGCTTCCATCTCTAGAAGCTCCGTAATGGGATTCTGGTAAATGGTTTGGCTAGATGGGGTCAAGGATGACAGTTTGGGCTCCTTTCCCCTATAATGAGGGAACTACCTCAAGTAATAACTCCTTCTCCCATTCATATTTCCTATATAAACCTCCCTTCTTCCCAAGCACAAACTAGTTACAGTTAGAGTTTTGGCTGAGTGTGAGTATACTATTTTGATTAGACAAGCAAGCTATTACTAGTTGTAGCCATCTAGTTGTGTGAGGGAGAAGTGTGTTTCATTTGGAGTGAAGTCTAAAGGGAAGAGCCTTTAAACTATTGTTGTTTGAAGCCATCATGGAATGTTAGTAGAATTGCGTGGGAACCTGGTCTTGTCAGAGGAAGACTGCAACGTTAAGATGAATGGTTGTAATCTCTCTTTGAAATTAATATATGCAACTATCGATTAATTTCCTACATGTTTTGTAATATTACATATTCATGGCTTAATGTTTCTTGACTTGTTAAGTAGGTTGAATTGCAATTTGTCTATTATTATGTTTGTGGTCTGTTGTTGTTTACTTGTTTCAAGAGCTTTAAGAAGGAAGCAAGAGGTTGCTGGAGCGAGCAAGTGAGGACATCATCAAGCAGGATAAGTGACCAAGAGGTAGGCCCTCTTGATTGATTCTAACCTAAGGAAATATTCCATAGAATGTATCTGTTGTGGCTAGACCCATTATCGAGATAGAGGAATTTGTTCATGTCCACACTTATAATTTTACTTCACCACAAATTGGTGACTCCACTGGGGAGATCCCATCTTTTGTTTGTTTTGGATTTGATGATTTCGTGAGAACTTTGCTAGTTTCACGCTTTCCCTTTGGTTCTGTTTCTTTTCTCCTGCTTATTGGCCTAAGTCTAAAATTCATAGTAGCAGATCTGGTCCCTATTTTGATTTTTTTTCCTTAGTTCCCTTGGATAGCGCTTTTAATCAGCTGATAGTCGCACCGACCAACATGAATTGCGGAGGAACAGTCGCGGCGACCAGCCTTTAGCGCTTATTGTCAGTTAGGCAGTCGCGTCGATCCCTGTAAGTGAAGATTATGGCTGGACCCCAATCTTGGCCAATGTGTTATGCTCTTGTGTTCTTGATCTTGTGAGCATCTTTTGACTGTTTTCTCCCTGATTAGGAAGCTGCTTTTCATTTGGTTGTGCTTTCTTGTTGGCCTATCATCTTGTTGTTGATTGATTCAGTCATTGAGTGGCTAGCGAAACTAGGGCATCTAGCTAGTCACCCATTCAGCAACTTGTTGGCTCATGAAGTTTGGTTGTAGGTGTGTTTGCTCCTTGCATTTATTTTTGGTCCCTATTACGACTTTGACCTCTTTTTGCTAGTCTGAATGTCTTTTTCCGGCATAGATTACATTGTCGGTCTCGTGTTTGGTAAAGTCGATGTTTCATTGATTTGAATGAACTTCTCTTTTCATGTTTGCATCTGCTTGAACAACTCATAGCCTCGAAAACTTTTTCATTGAAATATTGTATGCGAAAAGTTTGTTTCGTTGTTTCATGAGAAAGTATGAGATTCTCTCTTGTTGCATCGTTATGATTTGCATCTCTTAAAAACGAGAATTCCACCAGCATTTGAAAAAGAAAGAGAAATTTTTTCATTTTGAAAGGACTGATAAATAAGTGCTTGTCAGGAAATTAGGGAATTGGAATTCATTTTTCATTAGTTTATTTTTTGAAAGAGTGAAGTAGTGAAAGATCATTTCATTTTCAGTTGCTTGATTGTTTGCATTTGATTGAGTAGTTTCTACCCTCTCTAGTGTAGGCATTTCATCGAATTGAAAGGGTCTTGTCCCATTTAGTTTCATTTTAGGTTTTTTGAGTAGCATCGCTAAGACCTGAAAACTAAAACTTATCTCAAGATCAACTCTAAAATGAATTCAATTAACCTAAGGCGCATTTGAAATTAACGATCATATCTAGAAGGTCTAGGCTAGAGACATGTTTCAGTGTCTATAAACCTAGTAGCTATCATTAGCTTCAACATTAGACAGCGCTAGCATGGATTTATGCTTCCTGTACCATAGAGTATATAACGGGAGACCCCACTAGGTTGCAATCCTCTTATCCTTAGGAAGCTGAGTCAGCCACTTTACGAACGTGATACACCGAACACAACATTCAGGGAGATTGCCTGCTCATACTTCTTGGTTCACTAGGAGGTATTTTTCAGTTCACATTTGCCTGGTAATCCTGTCTATCTAGATCATCCAGAGTAGTCATTTGATATTTTTCACTCATTAAACTTAAAAGATCATTTGAGAACTTGTCCTTTTGAGCTCATTTCCAATCAAAAGTGGTAAAGTCATCTTTGTTTCTTTCTCGACTCTTAAAAAATGAAAGAATGTTGGTCTTTTATGCATCTTAATAATTGATTGCCCATGATCCAAAACATCCTGTTAGTATTTTTGACCAAATCATGAGTTCCCTTAAAAGGACATTTTAAAGACTTGAAGTTATTTGTTATGTGGACTAAGACAGGGTCATCATGGCTGAACCATCTGGTTCATCCAATTCCTCTTCCTCTCCTCCTTTTGAAAGATTGTCTGAGGAGCCATTTCTTGAGTTATCAGAGTCACTTGAGGACCAAAATGTTGAAATCGCTATTGCTTTGAGTGTTCAACCATTTTCATCTCATCCTATGCCTACTTTCGATTCAGGGTCATCTGCTGATCTTGGCTCGGAATTTCTAGATAATCTCGTTCGAACTCCAGAGAACTCGCCAACCACTGATGGTCAGCTTGGACTGGTTATCTATCCTCCAAACCCTCTGTTTGATGTTGTTGAGATATCACCACAACGTCCTTACAGTCTGTACGACCAGTTGGGTGTTCCTTTGGAACTATCCCCCAGTACACGTTCGACCATTCGTCGTTGTTTGTTTTCAAACATGGAACCCAAAGGCGATGCTGTAGTTACTTCTCTGGATGAGTCCAAATTTTCTACTCCACACACTGTTAAGGGGGAGGAACTACAATTGCATTTTCCCACTGAGGGTTTCCCTTATTTAGAAGGTATTCTCGCCAGCTTGCCACTCGGTTATGTGTCTTTAGGGCACTTAGTTTCAGGCACACTTAGTGCCTCATCATTCTACCATAATCCTGTTTGGGTGTCAGGCATCAGGCCTACGTCAGGTCCATTCATCATGAACACGACCTCCCAACCGGCTGTTACTTCAGTGACGGTGCAACCCACCGCCCCGAATACTCTTGTATCATCAATCCTAGTTACACATCAGTCACAATCAGTGGTTTCAAAGATTGTTTTTGTCAGTTCTTCTGCCCCATTAGTCAGTGGCCAGATTGTGCCACCGCCTGGGGGGAAAAACCTAAATGTCTCTATGGTGTCAGGTGCCACTAATGTGAGCGGCTCACAAGCTCACATGCTTGGTATAAACCAACCCTCTTATGGTATTATTTATAACCCTACTGACCCTATTGGATCAACCAATGTCCAATACCAACAGGTTCAGAATCCTGGCGGTCCATCTTGATCGAGAAATGTTTAGTATCAACAACCCTATGGGGCTCAAGTCCAATACCAAAATCCTTACGTTCCATATGGTTCTCAAGGATTAGTTAATCAACCTTATACCCTCCAATTTGGGCAGTACATCCAGCTTGGCTACGGCCATATTTAGTTCGGTAATGTCTCGGGCACTGTTCAAGTACCCTTGCAACAACAAGAACAACCTTTACAACTACCAGGGTAGCGTTATTTACTGCAAGGGCAACCTTTGCTGCAGCAAGGGCTTTCTACGCAATAGCAAGGGAAAATTATCCCGTAGCAAAGTCTCCTACAATAACTGCACGGCCAATCCTTCCAACAGTTGCAGTAGGCGATGCAACAACAAATGCAATATGCTCTCCATACCTCTCAACGCATACCCTCGCAAGGCCAACCTCCGCAAACCCATGGATATATTTTGCAACCGCAAGGTCAACCCTTGCAACAACAAAACCAACCAGGGCAGTAGCAACCCTTATATACATATCAACAAGGTCAACCCTTGCAGGGACAGGGTCAAGGTCACGTCCTGTAGCAGTAGGCACAAAATCCTCTTGTCCTAGGTCAACAGGTTCAAAATCCTGCTAGCCAAGGGCGCCAAGTACAAAACCCCTATGTCCAAGGGAAACAAGTGTATCAACCTTATGCCCAAGGACTGCAGGTTGAGAACCCTCTTGCTCAGGGACAATAGGCCCAACAACCCTATGTTCCAGGACAAAATGTCCCATATCCATATGTCCAAGGTCAACAGGCTCAATAGCCTTTTAACCCATACATTGCCTATCAACAACTCGTGCCTGGAAAGTTTCAAGGTGTTCAAGGTATGATTCCTCCCTTTGGTCAAGGTAATCTGTAATGGGGGTAGCCTCAAATGCCATATGGTCAAAATCCCCCATTGTGGGGCCAAAATCATTACCAGCAGGGATGGGCTCCTCCTTATGGGCCCGCTTATCGACCTTCCATGCCTTTTAACACTCAATTACCTTTGTTGGCTACACTTGAGTTTCCAGATGTATTGCGTGTTACGAATGATCCAATCCTTCATTTGTCATACTAGCCTCCAGTGTTGTCCAAGATACCAAGTGATTGCCCAAAGTTCGTTGGAAAAGATAAAGAAGATCCTCAGGCCCATGTGATGACATATCACCTATGGTGCTCGTCGAACTCGTACGTGGATGATTCCATTTGTCTTTGTCTTTTCCAACGGACCCTCACGGGTGCCACGACGAAATGGTACATCGAGCTACCTCGAAGTACTTTCCATGACTTCAATTTGTTGGCCATGGCTTTCCTCACGCATTTTTAGCTATCGTTTCGTTATGAAACTGGCACCTATTTGCTCACATCACTTAAGCAAGACACTACGACACATATCTCTGATCATATCCATGAATGGAGACATAGACGTCACCTGATCAAGTTCGAGATAACTGATCAATTGCTCACTGAATGGTTTACCAAATCATTTGTAGCCCCAATTGCTCACTGAAGAGCAAGCCTTTGCCTGTGCCTAGTACTTGGATCTGGTTTACTCTCAGTCTGGCACCTTATAGGAGTTGTTACTCAATGCTCCGCGACCATTGTCCGATCCCGTAGTATCAAAGTCACCAGTGGTTCCTCCTATTGATGGAGTTATTGATTCAGTATCCCAGCCCCCTGCTAAAACTTCTTCCAAATAGAAGTCGATCTCGAATGCTGCTCCTAATAGTTCATCGCAAAATCCACTAGGCCTTGGTAAAACCTTAGAGGTCCATGTTGTCCAGTCTACCATAACGGACAAATTCTCGAAAGGAAAAAAGAAAGGCAAAGGCAAGGCTAAAGCCGATGCCCCTAAATAGGGTCCCCCCAAATTTTCTGCTGGTGAATCTTCGCAACAGAAACCTAAGTATCGCTGCCTCATTTGCGAGGAGGATCACTATACTAAGGATTTTCCACGATGATCCAAAGTTAGTCGTCTACTCAAAGGAACCTCTGCTATCCTTAAAGAGCCATTTCTATCTCAGCAGACTCAGATGGTAGACCAACCCCAATCTGCTTCCTTTAGATCTCAAGTTTTCATGATGAGCACACCCATTAATGTGGCTACCCGATCAAAAGATTATCAAACTCCAGCTCTAGTAGCCGCAAAAGAAAAATAAGCTGCACCTTCTTCTTCTACCCTGAGTTCTGGTCCTCTGCAAATCGAGTGCCCTAACCCTGACTTTGCTGCGCGGCCACCCTCTCGAGTTGTGTTGCGGAAATCCTCGTATAATCCCAATGCTCGAGCCACTCAACACTACAATATTATTGAATATTTGGCTCAGGTGTTGTCAACCATGTCGTATCGCGAGGTACTCCAAAGCTGCCCATCGCAGTGGAAATCTTTGCTGTCGGCTATCGGGGGAATCGATCCCACCAATTCTAATTTGATATGTTTCGATCTGGAGAACCATGTTCCACCGCTCCCTCATTAGATTGCCTTCCTTATTCAAGTAGTCATTAACGAGAAGACCATCCACCGCACTATTATTGATGAAGGTGCTTCTACCTACATCATGTCAACTGCATTTTTGAAGGCTATTGGTTCCCTTGCACTGAACTAGTCTCCAAACACTTTGGAAGCTTTTGGTGGGTGTGATTTGCGACCCTTCGGAGTGTTACCTAACCTTGCCATCACCCTGGAAGGCAAGACAACGCAAGTTGAAGTAGAGATTTTTGACGCCAGTCTCAATTATAACCTTCTACTCGACTGAAGTTGGACTCATGCCATGCATGTCGTGGCCTCCTCTTTTTTTCGCGTGATCTGTTTTCCCTATCAAGGGAATTTTGTCACCATCGATCACCTGTCTTTCTATGTCCATACGTCAAGCACTTTGGTGGTCCTTATGAGAGTGTGGGGGAAGGTATCTTCAAAGACTCTGCCTTAATGGGAATTTTTCCACTCCCAGCTCCTCATGTTTCCTCTGTCAACATGGTCTCGGTCAAATCTGATCCCTGTGTCATACCTGCCCTAGATCTTGTTGATGCTTGGGGTGAGGTCATGCCATTTAGTCCCACCGAAGTTAATTATGTGGAAATTGTTTCAGCTTCGAACTTTACATCCTCTGATTCCCATATGTCGAAGACCTCTCTCGATATGTACTCTCAATCCCCTTGGCTTGGCACTTTGGAATCATCTGATCCCTTAGTCAAGACCTTCCTCACCGATGAAGGTATCATGGAAATCATGTCTCTCGAGGAAGCACCATGGATCGATACCCATCATCGCTCCTCATTCCTGCCTCACTCGACGATCATGTCTACCACTTTCGAAGAGTCCTCTTATCCTTTTCCACCACCGACTATTACTCATGAAGTATGGTCGGAAGGAAATTTGGGTAATATTACCCAAACGATGCCGATTGACATTTCTATCAAACCCGGTGTCGTTGAACATGTTCATATTGGGGTATCTTGTTCTCCAGATGAGATCAAGACATATACTCATATATTTCAGGAATTCCATGATGTGTTTGCATGGTCTTACTAAGAAATGCTTGGCATTGATCCTAGAATTGTGGTGCATGAAATACCAACGTACCCACACACGAAGCCTGTTCGCCAACGACTTCTCTCGGTGCACCCTAGGAAGGCTGCTGCTATTAAGGGTGAGTCGAAAAGCTTCTCAAAGCTGGGTTCATTTACCCCATCCTCCTTACAGACTGGGTGTCCAATATTGTCCCGGTGACTAAAAAACAAGGCACGATCTGCGTTTGCGTGCATTATCGAGATCTTAATTGTGCTTGTCCTAAAGACAACTATACTACTCCCTTCATTGATAAAATCATTCATGAATGTGCTAGGAGTGAGATATTTTCCTTTATGGACGATTTTTCTGGTTATAACAAGATCAATATCGTACCAGTCGACCAAGAGAAGATAACCTTTATCTACCCATGTGGTACATTCGCATACAAGAAGCTCCCGTTTGGCCTCAAAAATGCTAGACCCATATTTCAATGAGCAATGTCCTATGCGTTTCATGATATTTGCAACATTATTCAACCTTACTTGGACGACCTTCCTGCCCATTCTCGTAAGCGCCAAGATCACCCAAACCATCTTCGATAGATTTTTCTATGCTGCAGACACTAAAACATTCGGTTAAATCCACACAAATGTGTTTTCTGCATGGAATCAAGATGACTCCTCGGCTTCATCGTTTTCAAGGACAGGATTCACCTGGATCTGCTAAAAGTTGAGGCCATTGTAAATTTACCCCATCCATCTTCACTGCACCAAATCCAGAGCCTGCAAGGAAAGGCCAACTTTCTTAGTCGTTTTATACCCAACTATGCCGAGCTATCTACATGATTTACCCGGTTGCTCAAACAAGGAACGCCCTTTGCATGGGATGAGGTGGCCCAAATTTTTTTTGATGATCTTAAGGCCATCCTCATAAATTCTCCTCTATTGCACCCACTAGACTATTATTGAGATTACTTCCTTTACCTAGCCGCAACCTCTATCACCATTGCTATGGTGTTGGTTCAAGACGATGATGAAGGCAGTGAACATGTGATCTACCACCTTAGTTGGAAACTCCTCGACACCAAAACACATTATGCACATGTCAAGAAGTTGCCTTTGGTTGTCGTCTAGGCTGTTCAATGTTTTCGGCACTATATTCTTTTACGTACAACTACAGTGATTTCTGAATGCAACCCTATGACCCATATCCTGACTCGTCAGTTGCTAGGGACAAGTATTCTAAATGGATCGTTATCCTGAAAGAATTCAATTTGGTCTTCACTATGGCCAAATCTAAGAAGTCACTTGTTTTCACTGAATGATTTGTTCCCTTCCCTCCAAAGCTCTTCTTTCTGGTGCAGATGAACAACTTCCAGATAAGACCCTTTTCCTAATTGGCATCCTTGATCCATGGTACGGTGATATCATCACATATCTCCAAACATCCACGTTCCAATCCGCATTGACTAAGGATGATCGTCGAAGGATTTGGCATCATTCCCAACCCTATCATATTATTGGTGATACTTTATACTATGTCAGTGTCGATTATGTTCTTCGCCAATGCCTCATGATTGAGGAAGCTAAAAGAGATCTCAATGATTGCCACTTCGGGGCATGTGGTGGTCATATGTTTGGTTATGGTACAAATAAGAAAATCCTTTGCGTTGGTTATTTCTGGTCGACAATCTTCAAAGACTGCATTCTTGTTGTCCGCAAGTGTCACGAATGCCAAATTTACCAATGCAAGATGCGCGCCCCACCCGCTCACCTACACCCCATCATTACCATTGGTCCCTTTGCCAAATGGGGCATCGATTATATGACATGTAACCCTCATTCAGCCGAGGGGCATGGCTATATTATCGTTGTTGTGGATTATTTCACCAGATGGGCTGAGGCAATGCCTACATATTCTGCAGATGGTAAGACGACGACTCAATTCCTTTTTAACCATGTTATTTCTAGGTTCGGCATACCCCAAGCCATTGTCATGGACCATGGCTCCCATTTCAGAGATTACATGATGGCAAAACTAACATCTGCATTGGGCTTGCACCACGATGGCTCAACCCCATATTACCCTCAGACCAATGGGCAAGTTGAAGCTGTGAACAAGGTTTTGGTCACCATGCTTCAGCGTACTATTGGGATGCACAAGTCAAATTTCCATCTCATGTTTTTTTCAGCTCTGTGGGCCTACCCAACTTCAACCAAAGACACAATTGGTTTCACACCATTCCAGCTGGTCTATGGTCTAGAAGCAACATTGCCAATCAAATGTGAGATTTCGTCGCTCAAGTTAGCTCTTGAACTCCTCCCTGAAACATCACCTTAAGAGGAACGTGTATTATATTTAGAACGACTGGACGAGACTCGAAATCTCTCTGCCTTGGCCATAGAAGCACAAAAAGAAATGGGTCAAATCCCATTTCGATCAGTTGATCTCCCCTCGTGCTTTCTCTGAGGGTGATTTGGTCCTGCTATATGACCAAGTTAATGATAAGCTGGGGTAGGCCAGTTCTAACCTATGTGGCATGGACCCTATATTGTAAAATGTGTTTTGCAGAAGGGAGCCTATGAGCTTATTGATTATGAAGGAAATCCTCTGGACAAGCCCTGAAACGGGCTTTACCTCAAAACACATTATGCTTAGGTCATCTTGCATGGTTACTTATGTACATTAGTGTGTGATTCATTTTTGTACGGCGTGCTTTTGTGTGATAGTTTTCAAACAACTTTTCAGTTTACTATGCTTTTCTTGCTTTATAGATGTCTGCAACTCCTCACATTGGTTTCGCCGATGGTGCTTGCCGAAGTACCTGGAACCTATCATCCACGGCATGGGCTATATATAACCCTAACAGTGAGTTGATTGACCTTTAAGGTATCTTCCTAGGTCATACAACCAACAACATTGTTGAATACAGTCTGGTCATTGAACTATTGTTAGAAGCCATCACCCTCGACATCAGGGAATTGTTTGTCAACCTGGATTCATAGCTTGTCGACCTTCAGCTCAACGAGCAATATTCTGTCAGGAACCCTCAAATATTACAGTGTCAACCTTCAGCTCAACGAGCAATATTCTGTCAAGAACCCTCAAATATTACGGATGTATCTCCGTATATGTCTATTGGAAAGACATTTTGATTATATTACATATCATCATATTCATAGACGCATGAATACATTGAAAGATGCATTAGCTAATTACGTGTTGGATAGACATTTACGAAACATGTAAAAGATAAGACAAACCATTTGTACCATAATAGACAGGAATATATATATATATATGTGTGTGTGTGTGTGTGTGTGTGTGATAATGTTTGATACATCAGAACCCCAAAAAATAATATGTGTGTCTATAATAACATCAATGGCTTGCAGGTTTCATACATCCGTGGCACACAGGCCTGAAAAAATATGTAAATGATGGACCTAGAAAATACTCGGCATGGTTGTCATAGTAGCACAAGATAGCTCGTGCAACCCGACTCAACAGTCAACGGATTCTATCTGACACTCCCACTGTGTGCCTCTCGTACCGCCGAGGCATGTCTCCTATCTGAGCATACTCTGGGATACCATGAGTCAACCCCTCAAGGTTCCTTGCGATCTCCTCTTCATTATCGCTCCCTTCCTGATAAGGGGCGACAACATCAATAGGACGAGGGACGCGCCTGGCTATCGGGGACATCCCAGCTGGCCGCTCTGGTCCAACATCTGCATAGACAAGAGAAATGTTATAAGCATGTATATACCAAAAACAATTAAAAAACATCGAAATCAAAAATTTCATTTCTTACCTTCATCATCAGAGTCCTCTCCATCTAGTAAGGGCATATCTAGGTCTCCAAGGAAATCAGTGTCGCTATACGGCTAGTCCTCCATGACGATCTTTTGTCATCGTAGTCATGAGAAGGATGCCGATCAGTATGACATATGCTGACCCCCATTGATCCTGGGCATCAGATGACTCTAGTGGGGCATCCGTGGATTGTGTGGCACAGGAGGATCGACCTCAGTCAATTGATAGTGGAATAGTGGTGCTCATTCCAGGAAAAAGGTCAGAAGTACTGATCCGAAGCCAAATTACTTCAGATTCCCCACCTTGGCCTTGGACAACTGGCGCTTGATGTTCATCTTCATGGCCTCTGCCTAGTTGAAGATCGTAGTAGATGTGTAGTCAATAGCATAAAGGAACTTCAACTTGTTAGTCTCATGTTCCGCCTGGGACCCCGCCACTCAGTTGATAGTCAATAGAAGCACCCTTAATATCAGATCCCGCACACTAGAAATCTCTATCTTCCCACTCTTGGATTTTAGGGCCTCAGGAAAGTGTTTGACAAGCAGGGAAGATTTACTTGCCCTGATCAGACGTGACCGATACAAGTTCACTGGCTCACCTCTGCAAGACAGTCCAGTGATGAAGTAGATATCTAAAGTTTTCAACTCCAGCTCCTGGTTCCCGATGACAAAAATATCGCGATTAATGTCCCAAAGGCTTATCAAGTATTGAAGTAGCTCGGGTTGGGCCTGCATCCCTAGTGTAAGGAAAAATTTGAGGGGCCCGCAAGCCCTCAAAGACTCCAGGCAATTTGGATCATTCATTGTCTGTGTGTTAACCTCTTCGTGTTCTCTTTCCTTCAAATCCACCATTTTCGGCAATTTCTCTCCTACAAAAGCCATTTATTTAAGTCAATGATCAATTTTGACACATAAAATTCAGGTTTTAACTGTTAGTTCTTGAGAAAAAATGGTTTTTCCCTATCCCTGGCACCGATGCACCTTTTTTATAAACAGTCACACCGGTCGGCATTGATGGTTATGGAAATAACCCTCGGTCGGTGCGATCCCGTGCTCAGAAATTGCGTCGACCGAGGGTGAAATTTTTTCTCGAAAACCTTCCTAAAAATCCTAAAAAACAGTTAAAAACATAAAGGAATAGCATGAAAATGGAGCTCAGGGCTTCAGCTGTTACTTGGAACTAACGGCTCATGACTTCTCGGATCTCCCATAATCTGCTCCGAAAAACCAAGAGCAAAAGTGGGGAAAAAGACTTCACTGCAAAGGTAGAATAGTAAATGGTAAAAATATATTTACTTTTCCCCGTTTTATTCATTTTCTCATGAAAATATCAGGTTTTGTAAATATTTTTGACCTATTTTACCTCAAGGACTCGATAATACACTTTGTCTTACTTGTGCAGCAACAGGTGATGGATGTTCGACGATGATGATGAGTCACATTTAAGGTCTTTTCTCGACTCATTAAACTCATATGAAATTTTTTCCGAGTATTTTTCTCTTTTGACTCATTAAAGAGAATAAAAATGGGGGGTCTGCTTTCAGCTCTTTTCTGACCCTTTAAAAGCCAAAAGATGGCCAAGCCCTTATCATTTCAAACTCATTAATGGATGCAAAATGTCATACGCCCAGTATAAGTTTACCCCTTTTTCAGGCTGGGAGGCACTATCTACAAAAAAGGTACTCCTTGACTGAAATGGTTAAGTGGTTTTCTCAAGTATTGTTTTCTACCTTTTCGGGCTCGAGAGACACAAGTGTACGAAAAAGGACCATGTGGAGTTTTCTTTTACGTGTCTTTATCAAACTCTCTAAACATGAAAAAGATATCGAGTTACACCTTTGTCAGACTCATTAAACTATTAAATGACATCGGATTCTTCGCCATGTCGAACATGAGCTTCCCCTTCCTAGGGATTATTAAACTTCTAGGTCAGATTCATCCAAAGGATGAACTTACAGTGCAAGCATATGATATCCCCAGAAATGGTGGGGGAAAAGTTGGAAATCTATTGAGTTATGTCCGCAACTCACTCTTGAACATGACACTCTTTGCTTCGTGTTGGGTTGGGACATCCTCCTTTGCATCATTGACCTTCCTGGGTTTGGGCCATTCATTTTTGCCTTCCATTTGATCTCTGCCACCAATCCTATGGATCCAAAAGCTGCCAAACTTCTAGTTGTGTTGTTGATATGTTCAAGAGTTGTCCTTTTGCAATTACACTTACCTCTGATTCTCTGTATTATCCAAAATTATTTTGCATCCTCTCATCTTGCATCGATGATGTGGGATTCATTATGGCCCTCCTTTGACACGGTCACTTTCCTTTGACCTCAACTCATTATTTGGGAAGTTGATCGAGACTCCTTTCTAGTACCTTAGAGCTTGCATGCCCTAATGGCAAGTTCTTCGCACTCGATGACATGTTCACATCATTGACTTTTGATCGAGTGATTTCACGAGTGTTCGAATTCAGTTCTTGTATTCACATTCCGTGAATTGTGTTGATAGTACCTTGTGGGCCATTTTCATTACTAGTGGTTTCTCTCATGCTTGTTAATAGTTTACATCATTGACTGGTAATCAAGAGACTTTCTAGCATGTTGAAGGTCAACACATCTATTCGCATGCTAGAATCTGTATTTTGATCGAGTCATGTTGGAGCGCAAAACCCTGGAGTCAGATCACACAAGTCCAAGTTGTGAAGTGGTGTGACATGGTTTATGATGATATGCATGTCTCTTTCAGATGGTTGGCTGCGATTAGACCATGAGTTATCATATGCAATCCTTCTCATTATTGGATGGCTACGACCATACCTTGGTTTCGTTATGATCCTCTTTGACAGATGGTTGCACCCATACCTGGATCCATTTACATGATCATTCTATAGATGATCGCATCCATGCCACGATTCATGTATCATTTGACAAAGATCTCAGTTTATGTATATGTGTATATACTTGCTTGCAGTTTTTACGATGACAGACTGGTTCCCCACACCGATTCATAAAGCATTTCTTGCCTCACTCTAGCCCGGCCTTCACGCTTTAGGGAGCATCTATTACACAACATTTTATCACTGTCCCCATACTCCACGTTCCTTGATCCTGGACGACCTCTACAGTGAACTCCGCATGCTTTGCCTTCATGAAGAAACTTCCATTATGTCCCTCTTCATGAGCAGATCATTTCCCTTTTGCACCATTTCCCCTGAAACTTCTGTTTTGCCAAGTTTACAAGGCCGACACTAATGACCTTTTTCTCCATCACACCGATGTGTAGAGATTAACACTATTCCCCACGCCGACCGGTGTGACTGAGCTGTGTTCCAGTCATGCCGGTCCTGTTATGGAAAGTTTTTTAAATTAGAGCCGAAGCTTCCAGCTCTAGAAGCTCCGTAACGGAAGTCTGGTAAATGGTTTGGTCGGATGGGGTCAAGGATGATAGTTTGGGCTCCTTTCCCCTATAATGATGGAACTACCTCAAGGGATAAGTCCTTCTCCCATGAGAAGAGGATCCATCTCCCATCCATATTTCCTATATAAAAATCCCTTCTTCCCAAGCACAAACTAGTTACAGTTAGAGTTTTGGCTGAGTGTGAGTATACTATTTTGATAAGACAGGTAAGCTATTGCTAGTTGTAGCCATATAGTTGTGTGAGGGTGAAGTGTGTTTGGTTTGGAGTGAAGTCTAAAGGGAAGAGCCTTTAAACTATTGTTGTTTGAAGCCATAAAGGAATGCTAGCAAAAGTGTGTAGGAACATGATCTTGTCAGAGGAAGACTATGACGTCAAGATGAATGGTTGTAATCTCTCTTTGACATTAATATATGAAACTATAGATTGATTTCCTACATGTTTTGTAATATTACATATTCATGGCTTAATGTTTCTTGACTTGTTAAGTAGGTTGAATTGCAATTTGTCTATTATTATGTTTGTGGTCTGTTGTTGTTTACTTGTTTCAGGAGCTTGAAGAAGGAAGTGAGAGGTTGTTGGAGCGAGCAAGTGAGGACATCATCAAGTAAGATAAGCAACCAAGAGGTATGTTGGGCCTAAGAATTATCCTTGAAATACATCCACTCTCACTCCATTCAACTTCCACTTTCTCTCCATTCACACATTTTCTCACCTCTATTCCACCACCATGTCATCACATTAGCTTCACTTTCATGATTAAATGGGTTACCATTGTGTTTTCCAAAATATTATTAATTCTTAGTATTTTTAAGATAATTTGTGGTTAAAATTTAGAAAATAATATCCATATACTTATACCTAACAATTAGAATGAGTTTGTTGACATGTGTAGGTACAAAGGAAGCTTCTGAGGCACCCTTATGTGGCACTCTATGTTCAAATTCCAATTTGAGGAGATCATGGATCTCATGGATAAGATCATGGACCTCATGGAGAAGATCATGGAGGATAGGGTTATGTGTCACCATTGGTTGAGAGATATGAGGATTTGAAGAGGAAATAGTGGATCATCATTATGACTTTGTTATCTCATCTTGTTGTATAAGGAGTGTTATCTCCTTCATTTGTAATCTTAATTTTCCTTAGAATAGAAACTTAGTCCTTCATTTGTAATTTTCGATTTTATGGTCATTGTAATGGAGATTTAGAATCTCTTGGACTGTAGAACTTGGATCTTGTAATTTCAATTTGTAATTGATGATAAATAAAGTGGATTGGATTTTCTTCTACATTTGACTTCTTTCTAGGTGTGCTTGTGGAGCTATGGAGGGCTCCCATTGCCTCACTTGCATACTTGTTTTGGTATAGTAAGCTTTCATTTATGTTTTTAATTTCATTAGTTTAAAGATCTTGATGCTGGAAATATAAATGAATAGTCTCTTGTAAGAGAGATTTAATATTTCCTGTAATCAATTTGAATTATGTTTAAATGCCTTCATTCTTAGTTTATTGATTAAGATGGTTAGAAATATTAATGAATAGACCTCTTGTAAGGGAACTTTGGCATTTCTTCACCTAGCCTAATTTGGTTTGTCTCTAAGTCCATATATATTGGATGATCCTTGAAGTTTACTTACTCGGATTGATAGTAAATGAAACTCTAATTTGCATCCGCATTTTAGACCAAACAAGGTAGACCTTCTTGATTGATTCTAACCTAAGGAAATCTTCCATAGAATGTATTTTTTGTTGCTAGACCCATTATCGGCTAGAGGAATTCGTTCGTGTCCGCACTTATGATTTTACTTCACCACAGTCACTTGTAGAGTTACAAGCTTGCTTTCGATGTTTCCTATGACTGCACAAGCTTCCTCCAGCCAGGACATTATTCGCGCCTTCAACATTGCTTCCTTATGCAGCGCTGCATCCACCTATTCTTTCAGCTGCTTAGATTCCTGCCGCTTGGCTAGCCTCTGTGTCAGCACGACAATTCGCATTATGCCCTTAACTTTGTTATAGCATTGTTGTAGCCTGCATGCTTCTGTCTCTAGCCTCTTGATGTTTGGGTCCTCCTACAGGCTGGTCAAGACCTCAAATGATTTCTTGAACAATTGTGTGCAGTTTGCTACTACACTCTCCACCGTCGTGACTGCTTTTGTGACAGTGACCGCCCACTGTTCCTTTACCTCTGGCGGTGTTGAAGGCTAGCCCCTCAACTAGAGCTCTATAATCTATAGGTTTAGCTCCAACTGAAACCACGCCATCTCTGTCCGAGTGTTGCACACCCCTGTGGCCAATTTACGAATGTAGACCTCGACTGAATCCTCCTCCAGAATGGCCAACTCTGGTACCTTTCTGCATGCCTCCTCCACAACCTGGATGATCTTCTTGCTCTGGTTGGTCACCTCAGCCTCAGCGACAATGGAAACATTTCTCTGTAGGGCCATCTATTAGTTGTTTATCCTCTGTTCGTTGATCACTTAAAGGACATGGTGCTCATGGGCCCTTAGCTGTTCAATTACTCTACCCTGCAAGAGGTGGAGTGCTTCATGTAGAAGCGTTGTCAGGTTGATTCCAACTCCTTTCAAGGCACTGACAGTGGGCCTATCAGCCTCATTTTTCATGGTTAGTGCTCCATCTGGTAGCACTATTGCACTGGAATTCCTCGTGCGCAACATGTCAACAGAGTCTGATGTGCCGACAGCTAAGCTGGTAGACACCGTAACAGCCTGCGACGTGCGGGTCTATAACTCCTGTAACCTAGTCTGGATGGCCCCTAGTATGATCTGCTGTTGCTTTTCAAATTGTTGAAGGGCCTCCCCGGTGACATCTTTGACTGTGTCACCCATGTCATATAAGTCACCCTCCATCAATGTGACAAGGGTCCAATGAGGTCTTGGTCACTTTGGATTTCTTTCTGGACCCTCCCTTCTCTAGCTTTCTCGGGTGCTTAATGCGGGCGGACATCTCCTGAGGGTCCATGTCGTGTTGCTTTGTGTCCTCTTCTTCAATCTTAGGTGAAGGCGACCGCGCGATTTTGTCAAAGCCTCGCTTTGTGCTACTTGTCTATTTTCACGCCTCCTTTCCTGCCTATTCTGCCTGGGCCTTCTCTGCGGCATCCTTTTTCCTCTTTTCTATCAGTTGTGCCATCTTCAAATTGACCTCCTCCTTTTTCTTCTGTGTAGCGGACTTACTTCCACCCATCGCCAAGTTTGTGGTAGTGCGCCACTTCACCGACCATTTATCAAGCACCACATCAATGGCATCATCTGTGGCCAGATATGGCAAATTGTACCACTTTTGTGCAGGGTCTTTCTGCGCCCTGATTGATATTCGATGGAAATCAAATTTAAACTTGGCATAGCTTTGCAGGTTAGCATATACCATGGACGATAATTGTAGCTTGCAATTCATGGCCATTCTGATATTCATTTCCATCAAGATCCAGAAGATCTTGTTGTCCTGAACTCGCTTTGCATCCTTGGTCGCCTATAACAAAGCGTATTTCGCTACTTCAGGAAGATCTAGCACAACCAAAGGGAATTGGCTCTCCTATGGTAGCTCCCATGCTACCAACACAATCGACAGCAAGAGCCACATGTAGTTGAATGTCTTGCTTTTCTCTCGCCCTTTGTGGTAGTTCGTCGAGAACTCTCCGCAAAGGTAGTGCGACCAGTTAAATGACACTCCTTCCGTGCATTTTTGTGCGACACTTCCACATCACCTTCCATGCAAGGATCTGTGTTGCTACCTTCACAGTGGGGTCTCAGATGCTAGAGATAGCGTACCCGTGCAGCTTCTTCACCATATTGAATTTCTCCTTCATTGATTTTGCGAGCGCCTGCTCACCACCCTTGTTGCCAAAGATCATTGTTGGATTCTTGCCTAATTACAGGCGCAATATTTAGTGAATTAACATATCTGTGATGGGTATCGACTCCTCCAGCCATAGACACCCATCTTGCACCAAACATAGCAGCTGCTTGATGACCAAATTTGTCACCGAGGTGCGGTTATAGTGTGGAACCCAGAGTAGGTTTAGCAACCCTGCCTTCTCTACCCCCTTGGGCCACCTCCGTGAATCCAAGGCACTCATTCCCGTATTTGTGTCTATGATGCGGTGCATCAGCTGCTCAGTTGCCAAGTGTAGGAACTTGTCTTGGTCCGCCAAGTCCCAATCTCCAATTTTTAGTATGGGCACTCGGGACAAGCACAGACCGTAGAAAGAAATTTCATCTAGTAGCAGAGGGGTTTGCAGGGGAGTCTTACTCTCATCGATGTCCTTTGGGACCTTGGACTTAGGCTTGTGCGGAGGGACATACTCTGACAACCGCGTAATAGGGTCCACACCCTGGGCTTCAACCTCCTCTACTTCCATTCCCACATCCTCATCATCCATTGGGATGTCTTCGATATCCTCCTCCTCTGCTTCTAGGTTTATAGCCTTGCCTTTCTCTTGGGCAGTGGTCCTTGGTCAGTTTCTCCTTAGCAACGCACGCACTAGTATGGCAGGCTGCTTGCCTTTCTTGTCCTTCACAGTCTCCTTGGTTCAGGTTGGCTTTGGTCTCGGTGTTCTCGGCGATTTAGGGACCTCTGCCAATACTTCGGCCACTTCCAAAGCAACTACTTCTGGAGCAGCTACTTCAACCTCCATATCGGTTTCCTGCACATTCTCCTTAGCTTCCACTTCTTCGGTGTTCATAGTTTCTGCGTGTGTCGACATGATGCTATTCACTAGTTCTTGTGTCTCCTTTGACAATTGCTCAAACGGCAGACTCACTATCAGATCTTGAAAGAATTCACAGTTCATGTGCACCTAAGAGCGCAACAACTCAATTCTTAGAATGCCAAATGTTTTTCGCTAGGCAGCTACTTGTAATTTATAGGGTATTTCGAATTCAAATATGACTATTCCCCCCAAAATTGGTTCATTAGTGCTAGTTTGGCGATAGATTTTCAAGGATCTAAGCCATAAATTTCGTCTTAAATGCTGGTCACCCGCTCCATTTGGCCCCAGAACTATTGTCTTTTCATGAACATTGAATTTAACGATCACTTTGTGGCTGACCTGTGTGATTTCTCCCTGGGTAGCACAGCTCCCTCCACACTGCCACAGATCCAGTGACATGTCCTTGCTTCGCATCATCTTCCAATCATGTAGCTTCCCAATCCTGGCAGTGTAGTTTATAGTCTCGCGCCTCCTTTCAGTTGTTTGGAGCACTAAGACTGTGCTACCTTCATTCAATCACATAGCCGGACCACCAGTGTATGGCTTCAAGCAACTACCATTCACCTTTCCTACGAATGGTTGTCCATTCAATTTGGCCAGTTGTACCACTCCTCCGTCAGTAATCTCATTAATAACATAAGGCCCTAACCGATGGCCTGACAGTCCTTTGACATACATCGCATGCCTTGCAATATGCTTTTGATTCCTGATGAAGGGTTGGCCACCACAACCTTGCACGTAGAATCTTCTATGCAGTTTCTATCCCTGCATAATGGCCTCCCACAACGCCCCCATGAGTGTTCATGAGGATGCTGCTTCTTTTGAACTCAAGTACATACCGTCGTAATATCTCATCAGTCTCCATCTTGTACAGATGCCCAGCAATGATAGAGAAATTTGCCACATGCACCACTAATTCCTTCTTTTCCTGGACAATGTATCCTTCCAATGCAATTCCTGTTGTTAGGAAGTGTATTATATCCTCGAAATGACCATCCACGACGTGCACTGCAAATAGTTATGCATCAGGCAATCTTTCTTCCAAGTTATTAGGTTCCTCCCCTGTTTCGATGCACGAAAGATGGTCTGGTCTTGCATTCAATTGTCCAAGCTTCACAACCACTTCAAAATCATACTCCTGGAACAATAAGACCACTTGCAGATTTTCCCCCCCAACACAGGCTTATTGACCAGGTACTTCAGCACGGAGTGATCTGTATACATCTTGAAATGGCCTCCCAGCAAGTAGTGCCTATACTTCTGGAGCGCATACACCATAGCTAGCCCTTCACGCTCGGTGGTGGAATAGTTCTTCTCTGCTTTGGCCAAATGAACACACGGATCATCCTTCCCATCATACTTGTCTGTCAGTCGCATCTTAGGCTTCTCCTCATCATCCTCCTATATTCGCGCCAATCATCAAAGCTTCCCTTATGCGTACCCCACCATCTTGTGGGCATAGCGTGAAGTGCCTAGTCCAATTCCTAAAAGCGCTGCTTTTCTGGTACCTCCCTTTCAAATGCATCCAAAAATATATCTACCTCATTCATACCATCATGAGTAGGAAAATTCCTTACCTCTGTGGACACACAGTGCAACAATCGGGTCATCATGTAGCAATTCAGCGTAGTTACTTCATGTAACTGATTCTACCAGCGTTCTATTTCTTCATCAGAGTCCAAAGTGTAAGAACTCTCATGATCCCATGTAATCCGTCCATCTGCAGTGGGATTCACCCAATCTTGGTCTCGTGTTGTTACCTTATAGATACATTCTAGGTCTTCATCACTCTCATAGTTGTGGACTGGTTCAGTATAGCACAATCCTTCAGCAGGATCAAGGGGTATTATTATGTGCAGTGATTTCTTCTCAAAGATGATCTTTCGCTTCTTCAGATTGATTACCCCGTTCATATCAGTAGCCTAGTCAATTCCTTGGAGCACAAGATAGGGATTTATTTCATCCACTATCTTTATTACTTCAAAGTCAGCTAGTGCACTCGCTCCCTCAATATCCATGGTCACCCCTTCAGCCATTCCATGGGGATGATCTTCTACTGATTCGCAATCCTTAGCTGAATCAGAGACCATTGCAGCGCATGTCTCCCCATTCATTCCCAAGTCTGCTTCGGTAGGACGTTCACATCTGACCCCAATCCAAAATAACTTGATCCATCTCATACTCTCCTATCTGCGCGGTCAGTCTCATCTCTCGTCTTGTCCTTGTTTTATGCTTGCCAATATTTCGTACTATGCGCAGCTCACCTGGTGCAGTTCCAACGCATCTGTTGATGAGTTATTGTAACCCTTTCACAGCCTTACTATCATGCAATAACTTCATACAGGTCTCTAGGAAAGTTGTGAGCATAGAGGGGTCCATCTTCTGCTCAGGCCTATCCTTGCTTCCTAAGGTGAAGGCCTTAGCGAAGCTCTTCTTAGCTTCCATGAAGGTTTCACATGCATGCTCCAAATTGAACTCATCCTCCTTCGCCAAAGCTTTGCGAACCCATGCACTATCTTTTGGCAGTTTCCCCTTGTCATCTCTTGTCGTGATTCCACTTCTGAGCACTATATTTACATTTGGATCCTCTTCGCATGGCTCAGAGCTCATCATCTGCTGGTTTCGAGTCAGGGGAGGTGGTAGCGCCCCTTTATCACGTATCCTAACTATTAGCGTAGGAAAATCTTCCATTTCATGATCAAACAACGTGCAATACTTGCACGATGGATGCATTTGATTAGTGCAATCGTGGGAATAGTGTCCTGGTCCTCTGCAATTGTAGCAAATCAACTGTCCTTGGCCTCTACTAGGTGCTCCTCTGCCTCGTCCTCTTCCACGCGCTTGAAATCTTATCCATGCCATCCCTGTGCCCTAGTCGAGGGGCCATGTTCTAGCCTGAACCCTATAGGTGGTAGTTCTATCCATTGCCAATTCATATCTCCCGCAAGTATGCTCATCATGTCATACCGACCTACAAAAGTTGCAAAATAGTTGTTGCGGTGCCTATACAAACTTCTGTAACAAGTGAAAATTATCTATCGCATGTTTTCCAGCTACCTGACAGATAGTGCACCATAATGCAGGCCTTGTGCTAGGTCCTGCTTGAGCTTCTGGCCTTAAAGGCATCAGTCCTCCTCCTGCAGTATAGTTTGCAAAGACCAGGCAATGGTCTTTTTTGTGACCCTGACTCTTGCATTTCAAGCACCATACCTCCTCGCGCATCTCTGGTCGAACTGTCCTGTCCTACTTCAGACTTTGCATCTCAAGGCACAGATTCTTCAACTACGCATAGATATATTGAACTCCTATATTTGGATCTTTCATCGGAGTTTCATCATGGCAATCTCTAAGGCCTCTACATAAGTCGTTATCTTCTGCTGCGACAGTGCACTCCTTAAGTGTGGTAGTAGCGAAGCTACAAACCACTCGTGATGTTTTCCATCGGTCAAATTCATGTTGGCTTCGCAGATTATATATTTCAACCTCTAATCTAGTTCCCAAGGTGTCTCATTTGGTTGCATCGCGATTTCTTTGAATCCCACAATCAATTGCACCTCAGATTTAGGCCTACTGAATTCTCTATTCAGTGCTGCTTAGATGTTTGCCACTCCAGTATTTGGATGATCATTAGAATACTTAATATACCAGGTTAGCGCATGATCTTGCAGAGCACTAACCAGTGTCACCTTCTTTATATGATCATCTGTAACACCTTTAGTTTCCCGTACAGCCCTCACAACGAATCATAATTGGTCTGGGTCTTCATTTCCCAAGCCTTTGAACAAAGGCAACTTCACTATATTTGCCATATTGAACTGCAGTAGAGGTGGAGGTGGTACGGGTGAAGTTGGAGGTGAGGGTGGTGAAGTTAGGGGTGGTGTGGGCAGAGGTGGTATTCGTGGGAATCCTTGTCTTATTAACTAAATAGCACTTCGCGAATAAACCTTCACTATCCCTTCTTCATCACCTCGTGGAGGTGAAATCAAGGGACTATGATCCGGACCCTTTTTTCCTTTGTTCTTGTAAGTTTTTCCACTTCATGTAGTCTTGAACATCAAGGTAGTTTCATAACCTATTTTTCGCACAACAGAATTTTAATCTAGGTATTCAAATATTTTACGTACTTACCTCGCGGTCCTTTGAAAAAGTTTCGCTCTGCCTCGTTGTAGTTGACTGAGGTGTCGACTGCGAATTCAGTCACAAATCCTCCTATGATGCGATCGATCCAACGATTGACAACGCGGATGATCTTATCCTCTGATGCTTCCAACCTTCACACTAGCTCCGGGGTCCACACAATAGGACCATCAAGTTTCCACCTTCCTTGGCTATCTGCTAGCTTCACGATCCACTCATATAGCTCAATGGGGAAGGAGCATAAAAAAATCTCGTGGATCTCTGTATACAAGTATCTATCCAACCACTATTCCTTTGTTAGTTGCAGGTTTATATTCTCCTGCGCCATGAATTTGTAGATCTTCCTATCCAACTAGTCTCTGATCTCCTTCTTAGTTGGATTCCAGAGATACGACATCACACATATCTTATGCAGATTCCAGTCTCGGCAACGAAACCATTTTTTGGCTTGAGGGGGCCTAACCCAAGTTCAACATTAATTAACCAAACAAATCCCTACATTAATTTCCCTTTCGGCATCAGCTCACGGAGCACGAACTGAAGTCTCACCCGAAGCAGTATGGGGGGATGCTAGAACCAAGTTTCTGCACGCTGAGACAGTTGTGATGTTGTTTGATTCCTTCTATTCCTATCTTTGTGTAGGTTGCTTCGCTCTAGGGCTTGTAAGATGAGCCCTCTATTCCGTCCTTTTGTACCACCGTGAAAGAGTACGATCGACCAGCCCTAACCCGCTGCTCAGGTACTTTCACGCTGCTTGGTAGCATGCTGTGTAGATTCCCCAATTAGTCTAAGTGATTTGCTTATCTCATCAAATACTTAAATTTAACACCGCGTAAGCATATATTCGTAATTGCGTTCAATTATTCAATGTAATTGCATTCATTCGCGTATCATATAAGCATAATAAAGGAAATTCATACATAAAATATCCAAATGCATCAACATAACAAAGACACAAAAATTGCAGAATATCTCCTTATATTAATATCTTCCAAGTGTTACAACCTCTGTCCACCCTGCACACAAAGTTGCAGGGGTCTGCGCACTCAGTTACAGATTCTACCCTAGGCCTCTGTGCACTCAGCTGCAGAGCCTCTACCTATTCTACGACCCAAGACTTAGAGTTCTTGCCCCAAAGCTATGACTCTATTACATGATCTGCCATTGTCTCCCCCCTTAAACTACTTAGAGCTTAGCTCTTTTTATATAATCCCATGGTCCGCGGACCATGGGTAGGTCTCTTACAACCAACTTTACTTTACAAAACTAAGGGCGGACTACCCTTTTTGACCCATAATACCTTCGCGCTCCACGACCACAAAATGCAGTCTTTAGAATTATATTACAAAAATTGACTTAAACATGGGCTTTTAGCCCCAAAAGTGCCCCTTGGGGGTCTCGCTCCCAAGAAGAATTTAGTTAGAATGAATATGTATGAACTATCTATGCAATAAAAAAATATTTATCGTAATTTTACAATTATAGTTTGAACCATATTAAAATTTGTAATTTATAAAAATATCTTTGCATTTTTTATTTAAAGTCTGCCATTTTGCATGTAATTTCATATATAAAATTTTGATATAAGTTCACAAAAGCATGATCTATAATAAATATCATTTCATAAAAGTAAACATCATGATGATAACCATCTAAAAAACATAAACATCATTTGAAATACAAATTCATATTTGCTAACATCATCTAATTATATGCACCTCTAGCACATATAAACATCATTAGCTAGCACATAAATCTAATAATCTAACATGGCATCATCATTATGATCACATCTAAAAAACACAAGCATTGTCTAACATCATCACCACACACATCCTCAAATATAGATCTCATGTTGTCAAATAACTGCTACATCACACACATCTATCTGCAAGCACATTAAATGAACATATCTAACACGACCTAACAATATACACATCAACACCAACATATAAATTAAGTACATCAACATGAACAGAAAAATGCACCACACACACACATACAAGTCAAATAACTGCTATATAATATCTGATACAACAGTAGTAGTAGCAGCGTATTCTATAACAGAAGAAAATGGATTATCAACTGCTTGATTAAGAGTCGAAGTATGAGGTGGAGGAGGAGGTGTTTGGTCTGCTCTCTAAGGAGAAACATGAGATTAATGAGGAAGACTAGGTAGCTGAGTATTATCAGAAGGATCATCGATACCATGTTCATCATCGAATATGGTAGTACGTGTCAGTGAAGACTCTCTATATAATGCATGGCCATCCTGAGGAGGTGGAGTACTACCAAAAGGATCACCACCCTGATCATCATGATCCGATGGGGCAGTACTAGGTGAAGACTCTATATCTACTGCATGGCATCTATCCCTCCTCAATGTCAGTATAAACCTAGTAGCTCTAAATATATGATGCATAAGACTCATCATATCGCACAATAAGCCCATCTAAAGCTTCGAGAGCCTAGGATCTTCCCTAATGTTTGGAGTCGTCACACGGTGGACTCCCACCTGAACTAAAAGTATAAAGACTCCCTCTCCCAACTCCATCTTGAATCCAATATTAGGCCTACGGTAGGGCCACATGATCTCGTGTATCTGATCAGGACGTCTGTCCTCACCCTCGAAAGTCTCGACCATCTTTGCATCTCCATCCTATGGGGGACGAGGCATGCCCCCAACGAATGTGTCGATGTCTACAAAATATATAATACAAAACAATAATTAGGCAATTTCATTAAAAAATTAATAAAACAAGTTAAAGAACATGATAGAATAAACTTTATTCTAATTAATTAAGACAATAAAATGAAATTATGTTAATTTAAATAAAACAATAATATTACCTTTAGCATCTGTTGCCTCATCCTGTGTGAAGAGGATTTTGGGACACTATCGCCAATACATTCTCGCATAAGGACACGACACCTTGATGAATTGGTGGTCGACCTCACTAGCTAGTAGCTCCAGTGCATCGATAGAAATCTTGGCTAGATACTCCAGTTGGCCCCTCTGGGCATCATCTTACCCCACATGTGCATCTACACCTCAGTCATTAGCCCATGAAGGTGATGGCCAAGAGTATGTCTTGTCTCTGAAAACCTCTGAAAAAATAAACAAAACAACTTTGAAGCAAAAGGAAAGTTTTCCCTCCCATGTATTATAGCACAAAATCTATCTAAATATATACAAAATTGTTGCAAAAATATGGTATACCATTTGATACATTGTGGCCTTTGCACCAAAAAATCAACATAAAATAAAGAGGGAAACTAATGCACTTCCCATCACTAGTATAGTGTGCAATGGTACTCAACAATAGTGAGAGGCACCTAATCTCCTCTACACCAAAAGAAGCAATCAATAGTTGTTAACCAAATATCTAAAAATAGTTGGAGAAACTACATGATCTCCAACATATCTCTAAGAGTATACAAGTTGACTCTTTATTGTAACACCATGGGGGACATGAGGGAGTTAGGGAAAATATTCCCCTCTCCTGAATAAGGTAGTGAAAAAATAAATGTCCTCCTTAGTGGGCTAAAACCACATGTCAGGATCGACACGGAAAGCTTGTCAGTGGAAATCCCACCAATGAATCAGCTATGCCAACAACCCAGAGTGCTGCTTCTGGGATGTAGCCTCCTCATAGTACTTAAGTAGGCCTACATTTGTCAAGAGGCCTTGGTTCACTATGGTAATAGGGTGAGGGTACAAATCACTCTCCCTCTCTCGTGCCTCCCACCCTCATACCATATTATACCGGTCAACTCTTTGTTCTTATTGTTAGTATTGTTTCTTCTCTTTCCTCTAGCATCTATACATGATTGACATATAAAATACATCATCCTCATACATAATACATAATTTTCTTTAATTAAATGCAAAATGTGTTGATAAATATCAACATATAACTGTCAATTAAAAAACAAAATTCAACATCGGTGCTCCAAAAAAATAGGAACGCGTCGAAGACAATACACCAAAAAAAACTTTGTTATGTAAATGATGCGTACATCGACTTAACGCACCGCTTTCGGTTCACATACATACATAACATTAGGTTTTTGTTTTTGTTTTTTTTTTTTTCAAGTGCAATGCATCGACATAAAATTTCTCATCGATGTGTTAATTTTACATCAACGCACTGCACTAGAACGTTCAGGTTAACAAATGCATAAAGTTGTAATTTTTTAATATTAAGTGGTGCATTTAACAAAAATAAATGCATTGGGAAGTTATTTTTGCCACACACATCATCATAAAAATTATAAATTTCAAAGTGGTGCATCATGGAACTTCACTTCTATATGTGTTTCCATTTATGGAACACACTGAACCAATAATGGTACATTAATGTTACACATCGACTAGTGGTGCACCCAGTAAAGTTTATAGGGTGCACCATGAATGATGTGAGTTGAACGTCTTGAATGCACCATGAAGAAAAAAATTCAAAAGCAATGCATTTTTTAACTCAATTTTCATTTCTATTCTCCTAAAAGCTTAAGTTAGGGAGAAACATAAACATTACCTAGACATTTGTTCATTGGGGAGGCATGGTTTCCACGTAAACAAGAAAAACAAATTTGACCATCATTTGACAAAATATGAAATGCACAAAATAAGCAACATACAGAAGGATGGAAAGAAAGGGAAGCACCAATGGTAGGGCACTTCACAGAGGGAATGTTGGTTGTGTTATATTCTTTCCACGAGTAGCCCACGTGTGGGGGGGTGGTAGCCCTCCCTATACATTGCGTAGGGCCCTTTATTAGGTGGGTGGACCTACCTATGGTTTTGTGCATGGGTTTCACACATTGTTTTGGGCGCGATGGTTTTTGGCCCATGGTATTTTGTAGATCTGGTCAAGGGAACTACGGTTATGTTCTAATCCAAGGTTTATGGATGCTTCGACATGTATATATATGTATTATAACATTGAAAGGAACATAATGAAAAATCAATTTGGTAGTCCCGGTTTTGGGATCCAGGGCAAAATCTTTGTGTATATTTGTTTTATGTGTTATGTTCTCGCCATTGTTTATTTTCTATTTTTTAGAATTCGTATGCAGGTAATTTTTGTATGGGGTTAAAACCTACAGGGAAAAGTTGCACCAATGCTTGATAGCTCTACAACACTGTAAATGGTAAAAATGGATTTTACGACTGGTAAGTTCTTTTTTATTTAACCTTGTTCTGGTGAGCTCAAGCACTCGAACCGGTACAAATTATTTACAAAGTGCCATGTGCTTTTTAAATTAAAAACCCTACTATGGTGCACCATGTTATTTACGCACCGAGGCATGTCATAATAGGAACAACACCGATGCTTCATGGGAGTATAACACTGAAATGGTGAAAATGAATTTTATGACCCACATTTTTTAAATTTAACCTTTGTTTGGTGCTATCGAGTAGTACACACACTGATGCTCCAATTTCACCTAGCGTACTGCTATTTTTAAATTAAAAACCATGCAGCAGTGCACCATGTTGCATATGAACTGGGACATTTTGAAGATGTCAAAGAATAAAGGCTTCATGGGAGTACTACACCGGAATCATGAAAAAGAATTTTACGACCTACATTTTTTTAAATTTACACAAGTCTAGTGCTATCTAGTAGCATACACACCAATGCTCCAGAGTTACTAAGCGCACCATTTTTTTATTTAAAAAATGATAACCCTCGAATCTTGAACCATTGTCTATTAAGCACCGAGACATACAGTTCTATTAATTGCATCGATACTTATTATATGAGCAGTGCACAGTTGTTTTTTAAATTAAAACCCTTGCCTCAGTGCACTATGTTTTTACTCACCATTATTTTTTTTTTTTTTTACGTCACTGCAACTGACATCTAGTATCGGGTTGAAGCCATACGATTATGCCCATATGAGTAAAGTTTTTTGTGTTTTACAAATTCTACCTTCAATTTTATGTAAAAATTTTGGTTGACATTCTAAATCTTCTCGATTTGTGTATCTGCCCAATTTATTTATTTGATTTCTATTTTTAATTTTAAAATATAATTTATAATAAAATGTATATGTTTTAAATATAATTTTAATATATAAAAAGGATTTAGCACTTTAGAAAACACACAAATTATACCCCATTACAATTTAGATAATTTCCTCACAAAGTTAGAAGAAAATTCATTGAAAAAAAATGTCAAATAGTTAGAGTATACAATTCAACATCTTTTCCAAATTTGGAGGACGTCATTGCCGGACTCACAATAATATTGTTGGATTTTCACACTCACCTCATTGGGAATCGATCACATGGACTAACTGCCACTCTGGGATCCACCCTAGGACCACTTAAAAAGGTAATTATAACGGTTTGGAAGTTTACTAATGCTTGTAGGTTTTGGTGTAATGGAACCTCAACATGGAATCAGAGCCTTGTCCCAGGTTCAATTCACTGATTTGTGTTTGAGGGGGGTTGTTGGATTTTCACTCTCACCTCACTGCGAATCGATCACATGGACTAATCGCCACTCTAGGATCCACCCTGGGACCACTCAAAAGGTAATGATAATGGTTTGGAAGTTTACTAATTCCAATGAGTTTTGGTGTAATGGAAAACCTAACATGGTATCAGAGCCTTGGCCAAAGTTTGATTCCCCTATTTGCATTTGAGGGACGGTGTTGGGTTTTCACACTCACCTCATCCGGAATTGATCACGTCGAATAACCACCACTCTAGGATCCACCCTAAGACCACTCAAAAGGTAATTATAATGGTTTGGAAGTTTACTAATGCTTGCAGGTTTTGGTGTAATGGAAAACCTAACAAATATTCCACTGCAAGTTGAATACAATCATCGCGAAATTCAACAACTTTTTCAAATTTTGAGGACACTTTATCCAGTCTCACAATAATATTCTAGGATTCCAAATTGATTAACTATTTTCATGTCAGACCATAAAATCTAAAATGATTTTAAAATTTAGAAAAAGAGTGCAACCAAACTTTTTAAGGTTTTGAGTTTTTTTATATAAATAAAATTCCATCAATATTTAGCGCAACGGTAACAAGAATATATTATACAAATGTTTGGTAATAATAAGCAATAAGGCAACATGATCAGGAATTATTTTAACAATGCATACATATAGCGTCCACAAGGTATAAATTATGAATTTTTTAACCCATATAAATAGTAAATTAAGAATAACCTTGTAACAATGTACCATTTTCTATTAAGCACTGTGACCTTTAGTTCAATTAATGACACCAGTGCATATAATACAATAAGCACACCACTATTTTTAAATTAAAAACCCCAAACAATGCACCATATTTTTTTGTGCACCAGAGCATTTGTCTAAGAGTATAACACCAGACTAGGAAAAATGAAATTTATGATTGATTTTTTTTTAAATTTAACACTTTTCTAGTGCTATCAAATAGTATATGCACCGATGCACCTTACTTATCACACTGCTATTTTTTTTATTTCTATAAAAAAAAACTCTGCGACAATGCACCATATGATATTAAGCACAAGTGAATCTATTTTTAGTAATGCACAGGTGTGCTAGTGTATTATTGATGCACCACTCAAAAACATCTGCTAAAACATCTACCCGCCCAAATCTGCTAGTGACCTCTGCTACAAATGAATTTTTGGGTTATTTTTATAGGGGCTTCCGGCAAAACCCCTGCTAGAGGGTCATTTCCTTGTGGTGTATAAACAAAGAAATATCTAACAGAGAAATACTGGGAACCTCAAAATTTGGAGAAATGAATTATCGGATAATGTCAATCCTACCTGCTTCTAACTTTATGATGCTATCCACATCAGACAATTTTAAACACTTGTTAGGTGCTAGTAACTTGAGTAATGATTTGAATGCCTTGGGATCCAGAGGAACCTTTGTCATTCCTAGGTTAATTTTTCTCGTTCTTGAATCGAATTTGTTTGTGTACAGATAAACACTTTCTCTGAAATTAGAGACCTTTGGAACACTTCTAGTTTTCACTAATATGATATTCCAAATATTGTTTCTTGTTTTCTCTTCCATTGACGGATTGACATATCACTTATACGACATCGACCAGTCAATGCTATCATTGATATCAACAAGTGAGTTAATTGTATCACTACAAATAACCTCTTTCTTTCATCTGCTACCCATTTTTTCTTTGTAATAAAAAATAATTTTCCAATTAATAACATTTTCAAACTTCGTTTAACTTTTCAATACTTCGTTCTCTTCACAATCATCGGATGTTACTATTACTTGTGTGAAAACTATTACACATAAGATTGAATAAATAACAATTAAAGACACCAAAGCCAACATTTATGGAAACTAATGGAAAAAAATATGAAATTCCAAAAGCATTATGTCCATTTACTCTGAACTTTGCTCCTGCTTCAAGATCATTGATATATGTTTCATAAGAATAAAAAATTTATGATATAAAATAATAGGTGTTGCCTACCGAGGCGGAAAATTTTCTCGCAAGACCAAAAATATTAGAATAGGACATTTAAAAAAAAAATATGGTGGTAGGAGTGCTTGAATTGTGTTTCTGCTAGTGGAAATGAATTTAGCATCATGAAAAATCCTTGTGGCACCCAAAATTTTGATGCTTGATAGTTGTAACCTGGAGGCACGAAAAATTATGTCAGGTTTTATTAGAAACATGCTAGAATTTCCATTGTTTTTATGGAAACATTTGAAGTCTCGTTAGACTATGGTTATGATCATGAAAATTAGCTTTAAAATATCATTAATAGTTGTAAATAGTAAAGTGTGCAAGGGAATCTGTAAATAAATATTATGCTGAGACGGGTTCAACTACCTTTTATGATAAATTGACTTGACAGTTGATCCCCACTACTATGTAAAGCCAAACCAAATTTGATTTACAAATGACTTGACATGTGATTTTGAACATTACAACAAAGCTAACTATGAAGACGCATTCGATCCAGCTGGACAGAGTCACATATATTTCCCTGCAAATTCCTTTCCCAAGCCTATCTCCCGCACAACTTGACATGCGGTTCGATGCAAAGGGGACCTTATTTTACATACATGGAATTAATTTTAAACTCTTTTCCATTTAATATATTTACAGATTTACCTATGTGGAAGAGAATTTGTAGACAACTATGAATCAAATTCCTACATCAAGGTTGTACATATTTAGTTGTGCGAAAGAGGTTTGTTGCAGAGGGAACTTTTTTTGTAGATGTGAAATTAATTTAATAACTAGGAAAATAAATTTTAATACATAACATAATAGGCACAACTAGAAAGAACAATTTGTAAACTAGAAATGATGAATCTTTTGTGTATTAAATAATAATAATAATAATTATTGTTATGCAATATTAGATTAAGTGTTTATTTAATTCATGTGAATAAGTAGTGTTTTACAAGAGAACGAATATGCACAAGGATAGGAAACATTGATACATAACGAAATGGCTACTATAGTGAGGGAAAATGCCATTTAACATTAAAATTCTTTTGAAAAAAAAAAAAAACCAACGACTTTGAGCAAGCTGCACAAGTCAATGAACATAAACTAAAACTTTGTACCTCTGCACACATTACACTAATTAAATAGGCATCATTTATAATGTATTCAAACCCTAGTTAAATACTTTCAGTATAAGCTCTGCACAAGAAAATGCTCCTATCAGCATTTTGTTTACAAATTTGTTAAAAAACCTAATGTTTCTAGTCTTCAAATATTAACCTCTAATAACATCCTCTTACTATGAAATTTAATAATATTGAATTCATACACACACAAAAAATTGCACCAAAAAGGTTTATGTTCCTTGCTCTGCACACTCATTCTCCCGCAGCTATTACTATTACCTGTGTCAAAAGTATTACACACGACATGCTCAATAATTATCAATTGAACATACCAGACCTAACCACGATATTGTCCATTTAATCCGAATTTTTCCACTACTTTAATATCACTATTATATGTGTCATAAGAAACATAAATTTACCATATAAAAGTAATACTAACTACTTGTGATCATGAAAATCAGCTAAGAAACTATCAATAATAAATGTGAATAGAAAATAGTCCAAGGTGAACCTATTTAAAGGTTGGGAGTATTGTAGAGCTTCTGTATTTCTACACTACCACTACCAACCATGAATTAATAGTTTATTCCAATAGCTTTATGTTCAATGCATTCATCTCCAACATGTGCTCGCTATCGATAACAAGGAGCATCACAATACATTTCTCTAAAACTGTCTCTTGATAACCTTACATTCATAATTTTGTAATTTTCCATAAGATAATCATAGATGCCATTGATACACTATTGAAGCTGAGAATGTGATTTTATGCGGCCTCAAATTTAGAGATAACAATTTATGTAAGGCAACATAAGCTCGCATAACACTCCCAACTTTTAAATGAAATTTGCAAAGAGAAATTGTTAGATGATATGTTATTCGAAATATGTAGTTGATTAGAAAAGGCTCCTATTGATATGAGAAAACAACTTCTTTCCTTTCTCCACAAATGATTTGAAATTCTTGCCGACTCATTTCCCTAGAAATCACCACGTGTTACTTTTTTCCGTTCGACATATGTCATGAAATATTTGTCTCGAAGATAAAGTTGTGTTGTGCCATACAACAACCCCCCATTTCATATCATTACTATTCCAAAAATATAATGTGAAATGGGTCCCTTTTAATTTTTCTTTCAAATTGGTATCAATTTAAAGTTCTATTTCAAAAAGGCCCGAATAAAAGAAAACATAATTAAAAGGCCTTTTCAATAAAACTAATCAAAAAACCCCAACGTAAAACGATTTATCTTTATCATTGCGATAAAGCGATCGCAAGATCGCATATCGCAATGACAAAGAGAGCACAACTTAAGGGACATCTTGATTTTCGCCGATGCTAAATCGCTATCAGATATCGACAAAGCATAAAGTAACACAATTAACAACCCTTGCTCCGATGCGATGCGAAATCGGCAATCGACAATCGGCGATAATACTTAAAGTGCAAATAAGCTCCCCCTTGCCCGATGTGATGCAATATCGCTATCAGCGATTGATGACTCACCATGTCCACATTCTAAACGGCCCTACTCGCTACTCTTGACGTGATGCGATATCGCTATCGGCGGTCGAGGATTCCAAATGAAACCGAAGCAATAACTTAGGATTTCCCCGATGCCCGATTGCGAAAAAGGTAAAAATCACGGTTTCCAAAGTAAAAATCATAAAGGCAGTTCAATACAATTTCGTAATTAAAGCAATATCTTTCGAAAAGCTGCTCATCCGCATTCAACCGCCAAATCGCCCAAGGCATGCTTCAAATAAATAATTCAGCCATTAATCGAAGCGACTGGTATTAATGAGATTGACAAGCCTTAACGGCCATTTAATGAGAACAACAAGCTTGTGATCTATCCATGGATTTGATCCGAAGGCCATCTTAAGTCAATTGATCGCTATGAATGCATCCAGATATATATACCTCATTCTTTTTCAATTCATGTTATTGTTGCCTGTGTTACGCCTATCTTTCGCTCTGTGCAGGATTCTTCCACAGAGACAGAATTAAGTGGAATGGGAAAGAAGTCCAAAAAGACTACAATGCGTACTGCTTCGCCAGCCGCAGGGCAAGCTGTTGTTGATTCAAG
>APFE031245657.1:20920-49923 GCA_000404065.3 Pinus taeda
TCTTCAAGTACACATGTAGATCATGAGGCATGGTTGATTGACTCAGGTGCATCCTTTCACTTCACTCCCCATAGAGAGTGGTTCTGTGAGTATGAGAAATACGATGGTGGTGATGCCTTATTGGGGGATGACAGGAAGGCTAGAATCGTTGGTCGCAAAAAAGTAAAGTTGAAGTGCAAGGTGGAAGGGTTAGAACACTTCCGAATGTTCTACATATTCTTGCATTGGCCAGAAATTTGATTTTTGTAAAAAAAGTTGGATGATGCAGGTGTAAAAACAGTGTTCGAGAAGGATACCTACAAGATGGTCTAGGGAGCACTGGAATTGATGCGGGGAGTGCGGATTGGAACTTTTTACAAGCTGTAAGGTAGCACTGTTGTTGATGGGTGCAACAGCTCTGTGGTTCCTGGAAGTGGAGCAGAAAATCTAGTGGTCTTTGGAGAGAAGACCATGTTGTGGCATGAAAGGCTTGGACATATTGGAGAGAAGGGATTTCGAATACTTCATCGTAAAGGTATGGTAGAAGGTATGAGTAATAGCTCTTTCGATTTTTATTTCTATGAAAATTGTGTATACAGGAAGCAGAATCGTGTGACTATCCCCTCTGGTGGTAAGAGGGCGAAACAAATATTAGAGCTTGTGCACAGTGATGTGTTTGGACCTGTGAAAGTTCCATCACTGGGTAAGTCTGTGTACTATGTATCATTTATGGATGACTTCTCAAGGAATACATGGATATATTTCCTTAAGAAGAAATCTAAAGTCCTTGACAGGTTTAAAGAATTTAAGGCTCTGGTGGAAAATCAGACAGAGAAGAAGATAAAGGTGCTGAGGACAGATAATGGTGGAGAATTTTGCAGCAAGGAATTTGAAGAATTCTGTAAGAAGTGTGGTATAGCACGGCAAAAGACTACTCATATACACCTCAGCAAAATGGAGTCGCAGAAAGAATGAACAAGACGTTGATGGAAAGGGCAAGAAGCATGCTCAGTGGTGCCGGGTTGGACAAGAATTCTTGGGCAGAGGCGGTGGATACTGCATGTTTACTTGTCAACAGGTCAACCTCATCAGTGTTGGAGAATAAGACTCCACAAGAAGTATGGATTGGTAAGAAACCCTCTCTTTCACATCTGAGGGTATTTGGATGTGATGCATATGTACAGTTCCAAAGGAGAAACGAACCAAGTTGGATAGTAAATCTGAAAAGTGCATCTTTATTGGGTATAAGGATGGTTTAAAGGGTTATAAGCTTTGGAACCCAGTAACAAGGAAGGTCGTGTACAGTCGAGATGTGGTGTTCAGAGAGGTGAAAGATGTTATTAAACATGAAGTCCAACCAAAGGAACCTGTGAAGATAGAGTTTGAACTAAAGGCGGAAGAATCAGACTCTGTAGCAGAGGAGGAATCAAAAGATGAAGAGCCACAAACTCCGGGTGTGAGAAGATCAGTTCAAGAAAGAAGGCAGCCAGAAAGGTACAATCCATCTGCTTTTTGTTCAAATTTTTCTTTATCTATTACGGATGATGATCCCAGAACTGTGAAGGAAGCAATATATTCAGACGATGAAAACTCTGGAAAGAGGCCATGATTGATGAAATGGCTTCTTTGCACAAAAATGAGGCTTGGGATCTGGTGGAGTTGTCGATTGGAAGGAAACCCATTGGCAACAAATGGGTGTTCAAGAAGAAGACAAATGCAAAAGGAAAGGTGGAGAAATACAAAGCTCGGTTGGTAGCAAAAGGTTATTCCCAGGTGTCGGAATTGATTTTGGTGATATTTTTTCTCCTATTGCCAAGGTAACTTCTATTAGATTACTTTTATCTATTGTTGTTGCTTTTGATTTTGAGGTAGAATAAGTGGATGTGAAGACAGCATTTCTTAATGGGGATCTGGAAGAGGAGATCTACATGAAGCAACCTGAAGGCTTTGCAGTGAAGGGTAAGAAAGAATTGGTATGAAAGTTAAAGAAGTCTTTGTATCGGTTAAAACAGTCACCAAAGATGTGGTATCAAAAATTTGATACATTTATATGGGGACTTGACTTCACTAGAAGCAAAGAAGATCACTGTGTGTATTTTAAATTAATTGGTGACTGTGTTATTTATCTA
The DNA here is from genome assembly GCA_000404065.3 of Pinus taeda. Lineage (NCBI taxonomy): Eukaryota > Viridiplantae > Streptophyta > Pinopsida > Pinales > Pinaceae > Pinus > Pinus taeda. Next base: position 23,029 of record APFE031245657.1, read on the forward strand.
GTCTTGTATGTGGATGATATGTTGCTGGTTGGAAATGACAAAGAAATTATCCATGATTTGAAGACCCAATTGTCCTCCAAATTTGACATGAAATATCTTAGTGTTGCAAACTATATTTTGGGCACAGAAATTAAAATAGATCGCGAAAAGAGGAAGCTCTAGTTAAACCAGAGGTAGTATGTCAAGACAATATTGCATAGGTTTAATATGCAAGATAGTAAATCGGAATGTTCCTATTCCTATAGGTGTAAAGTTATCTGCTGAACAGTGTCCCAAGACACAAGAAGAGGAAGAGGATATGTCCCATGTTCCATGTGCAAGTGCAGTTGGTAGCTTGATGTATGTAATGGTCTATACTAGACCAGACATTGCACATGTAGTGGGAGTATTGAGCAGTTTTATGTCAAAACTAGGAAAGGAGCATTGGATAGCAGTGAAGCCGGTTTGCACGTATTTGCGTGGCACTAGTGATTATGGTTTGTGCTACCAAGGAAGACCAAGATTGAACAAAGTGTTGGATATTCATGGTTGTGTTGATGCAGACTGGGCTATAGATCTGGATCAGAGAAGATTTACAAGTGGGTATGTGTTTAACCTATTTGGAGGTGTAGTTAGTTGGATGAGTAAGAAACAATTTGTAGTGGCACTATCAACTACAGAGGCAGAATGCATGGCAGCCACTCATGCAAGCAAGGAAGCAGTTTGGTTGCAGAGATTGTGTTCAAGTATGGGGTTAGTATAGGGAGCTATAAGGATAAATTGTGATAGCCAAAGTACAATTTTCTTGGCAAAGAACCCTGCATATCATTCAAAGACAAAGCACATCGATGTCCAGTATCACTTTGTGAGGGATATGTTAAAAGACAAAAAGGTGTTGTTGGTAAAGGTGGACACTTTGAAGAATAGTGCAAATGCATTGACAAAATATGTGAGCTCTGAGAAGTTCTCTTGGTGTAGAGAAACAATGGGCATTGCAGGGTTGGATAAATGACTAAGCTCTCTTTGTGGCCTCCTATGGAAAGAAAACAACAAGTGGGAGAATGTTGGATTGTGTTATATTCTTTCCACGACTAGCCCACGTAGTTAACCGGGGGATTAGAGGGGGGGCGAAGCCCCCCCTTCATTGCACCGATTTTGTAGCGGGGGGATCACAGGGGGTTTGAGGGGTGAAGATAACCCCACTCTATGGGATCTGGGGTTTTGGAACCTATGTTAGGTTGGACGGACCCACCTATGGTTTTGTGCATGTTTTTCGCACATGTTTTTGGACGCAATGGTTTTCAGTCCATGGTTTTGGATGGATAGTTTTTTGGCCCATGGTATTGGATGCTTCGACATGTATAAATATGTATTATAACATTGAAAGGAACATAATTAAAATCAATCTGGTAGTCCCGGTTTTGGATCCAGGGGAAAATTTCTGTGTATATGTATTTTATGTGTTATTCTCTCGCATTGTTTATTTTCTATGTTTTAGAATTCATATGCAGGTAATTTCTGTACAGGGTTAAGAATTACAAAAAAATGGCTTTATCCTTAGCCATATCACAATATGCTCCAAAATTGATAAGCCACTCATTAAAAGAAGATGGTGATGTTTCATTGAAGGAGAAACTAGAAGCAAAAAGTGCATATCAATGAGAAGAAGTGTCAAAAAAAAGAGGAACCAATATCGATGTTGTACTTATTCATTTTTTCTTCTAATACCTTCATCTTTTTAAAACACTTGGATTCCATATGATCATCTTTCCCATAAAAATTACAATGTTTTCAGTCATTTTACTCTTTGATTTTGGTCCTTTGACACCATTAGAATTACAATTTGGATAAGAGGGTTTGAGACCCTTTTTGTTGCTTGTTTTTGCTAGGATGTTACTTTTTAGGATGCTTGGTTTTATATTTCTATTGGACCACTAAGGCCTTGTTAAATTTGCTTGTAGTGCTAATCACTCCAATATGCTAGAGCTTGTTTTTCTCTTTAATCAAAGACAAAAATATTCAAGAGTTGAATTTTTATATGCAACCTGTCTAGTCAATTTAGTGTCATAAATTACTCTACATAAATTATGTATCGTAAACAGATGAAGTGTGGTGCACTATATATGCTTAATTAACCTTTTTCTTACTTCGTTATTTTATAGTTTATGTTGTTTTTAGGGGTTTTGTTTCTTATGCTTAAGGAAATTATTCTAAGAAAGAAAAGTTATGCTTCTAGATGAAAATATCTAAATGTTAATGGGAAACTAAATCTAATGACTTTTAATGTTAAAATCTATTTTTTAAAGAAGGGAGAAAAGGAAATGAACATTAGATAAAAACATATCAAAACTTTGAATAGTTAGATTAATCTAAGCGGGCAAAATGTCTCTAAAATGAAAGCAAAAATGATAACAACTAAATGAAGTGTTTTATCACTCTGCTATACAATTTTGGGAGAACTACCTCCTTGTGATAACATTCGGAGGGATCCAATACTTCATTGTTCTAAAACTGAAAATGAAATTGCAACAAAATTAAGTGAAAGACTAAGACTGAAAGTGAAATTGCAACTAATCTACTATAATAGCTAAATGAAGTGTTTTATCACTCTGCTATACAATTTTTGGAGAACTACATCCTTGTGATAGCATTTGGAGGGATCCAATACTTCATTGTTCTAAGAAAAATTAAACATAAAAATGCAGAGAAAGACTCATTCATAAATGAAATACTTCACCACTTAGTTTTAAGATGAACCATCAACTGAAAGGGCTTTCGGAAATATTTACTTACAACATGAGTAATTAAGCTAACATCAAATCTACTATGTGCTCTAATGCTCCAAGCACCAATTGGAAAATAGGAGGACTACTTTCTTAGACTATTTTGTTAAGCATAGATTACACAGTTAGATAAATCTACAATCAACTGGTTGAACACACTTGCATGAATTAAACTTGCATGAATGGAAAATCTAAACTATTAAACTTGAAAACAATAAAATGACATACTTGAATGAAATCAAAGCAAAACTACAAAATAAAATCTACTATACCATACATTCTAATACGCTCCATGACATCTCCTGCTTCACATCTCCTTCCATGTTGGGAACTTCAAATATTTATTCAAATTCTTCAAAATTACAAAGTACAACAAGTTGAGCTAACAAAGTTTACAAAGCTCTCTAAAGCTGTCCAAAGCTACCAAAAAAACTACCAAATGAAGGAGAGAGATCTCCTATTTATACAAAAAGATGAGATGTCATCTCATTAATGAGAGTCCATGAATCTCTCCCTATACTTCTAGAGTTCTAATCAGAATAGGAAATGATAAGAGACGTGTCTTCTTAGATTTTCAATACAAATAGGAAATGTGACACATATCCTCATGATCCCATGATCCTCTCCACTTAAATTCTAATTTGGCCTTAGGATGCCACATAAAAGTCTTCTAGAAGCTTTCTTTTGACCTACACATGTCAACAATCTCATCCCACTTGTTAGGTATAAGCATATGCACATTATTTTCTAATTTTTAACCACAAATTCACTTAAGAATGCTAAAAATTAATAAAGTTTGGAAAAACATAAATGTGACCCAATGATAATGAAAGTGAGATTAATGTAGTGACATGGTAGTGAAATTAAGGTGAAATGGAGGTGATATAATGGACATAATAGTGAAAGTGTAATGGAAATGAATGAAAATTTCAAGACCCAACACAACCCCTGGAGCTTCTCTAACAACACAAAAGGTAAATGTGAAAACATAATATGTAGGACCAAACTTGAAAAGAATAACATATATGCATTTTTCATCCTTCAAATCAACTTGACAATTTGTAAGTAAATGTCTAAGTGTTTTGAACTTAGACAAATAATATTCAATGCAAGACAAATAATTAGGACTTAAAGTCATGATTTGATTTTCAAGCTGGTGAGATGTAATCACAGTAGGTTCATCAAATATTTTTTTCAACTTTTCTTGAGCTTCATTTGAACTATTTATACCTTGAATCATAAAATTGGAGAAATGGATTTTCTGATTAATCCACATGTTTCATTATTATTATTATCCCATTTGGATTTCTTATCAACATTACAATGGATTTTTATTTTACCAAGGTAATCTAGTACAATAATTTACTTCTCAATGCATCCTTCGTATGAGATTTATATGAGAATTTATTGATACCCAAAAGAATAAATTCATAATCCATATTAAAATATGAATATAATATAGATTCAAAAGCTAAAATTTATTGTCTAGATGAAAACATCTTGAAAAAATAGGTTAAAGAATCAATGTTGAAAGGTATGTGATTTTTAAAGAAATACATTAATGGTAAAAGAAATTAACGGTAACAAAGAGCCACATGGTAGGTAAAATTTGCCCCATGTGGTGATGGATGTTGCCAAGAACAAAAAAAGGACATAATTCCCTCACTAACTTTGGATGTAAGCTTACTTTTTACAATTAAACTAGTTTATGAACTAACCTATTTTTATACAAAACCAGTGAGAATCACTTTACAAACAAATAACTTTATAAATGAGAGTTACTTACAAAAAGTGATCATAAAAAATAATACAAAAGTTATCTTATAGTGATTCACTTTTATAACATAGGTAAATTGCACTTTACAATAAAGTTATGAAATAATGCAATTTTTTATAAACTTTTTCAAGAAGTAGCTTATAAAAAAAAAAAAAAAAAAAGACTTTAACTCAAGAACTTTACCAAATAAAGTAACTTTCAACCAATTGAACTAGTGCGAAACACATAATGATACTAATGAAGAAGAATGTTGTTGTAGCTTTCGACCAAGTGAGCTAGTGCAAAATTCATAGCAATACTAATGAAGGAGGATGAGGGTGTTTTTTTTGTTGGCACTTTGTCTTGAATTATGTACTTACTGAAACCAATGCTTTAGATATAATGGAATAGTCTACCTAGGCCAAAAACATATGGAAATAGTAGATCTCAGAAACATGGTAACGTAGGCTCAAGGTCTTAATAAACGATAAGAATGAATATTCAAATGGGCTCTTAGATACCATGTTTGGGAAAATAGGGTATTTCATACAGGACAAACACCTTTAGTAGCCACTCAGACAACCACATCAAATATTGCAATGCAAATATTTTTACATGGTTAAAACACTCTAAGAGGGAACAAACCCATGATCCCAACCAACATGGCCACTTGAGGCAATTTTAATAATGCAAAAGAAAATTTGTACATAAGATAGTTATTCAAAATTGATCATCAACAATGACCCTTCATGTTTATTAATAGATATCATGGACCAATTGGGTGTTAAGCCACAAATAAATAATCATTAATGTTGAGGAGAATATGAGTCATAAAAATAAAAATAATAATAATAATAATAGTCTAATTTTAAGGTCAGAGCATGTCAGACACTAAATTGGTGTATGAGACCCCCTTATTTGAGGGACAAGGTACCCACCTCTGAACACTTTACCTCCCTCTGGATTTGAACTTGTGACCTCTTAGGAGGAAACACATGCTATAAACCCTTATACCCACTAATGGTTAAATATTGGAATACAATACTAAATAACATACTTTTATCTAAAGACACATTATATCAAGTTGATCTTAACTAATTCCTAAATGTCTAAATATCTTAACACTTGTACATACACTTTTTCTTACAAGGGTATGGAGTTGTTAGGTCGTTGTACTACTAGTGTAACCCCTTATTCTTATTAGTGCAACCCCATTATTATATTGTTGTGCCCATGTAGTCCCCATATTGTTATTATTGTGCCCCATAGAAGCCCATTATTGTTATTATTGTGTCCTTACATTATTATTGTTATGTCGGCTCTGATTATATTATGACCCCTTAGACTCCTATATGTAGAAAGGAGGTCTTGTCATTTGTATCATCCAAGAATTGTTCATTTTTGTAATGTAAAGGAGGTTTCCCCCTGGAAGAGCCTGATTTCTAATGCGTTGATCTATATTTTCTGTCTTTTTGTGAGATTGTTTTATAACATTCGGTATCAAAGCTTTGGATTATAGGGTTTCGCTGCTCTAAACAGGTCATCATGGAATTTTCGTTATAACGTTTTTTCTGTGATGTTTCAGGAGCTAACAAAAAAACTCATTTGAGACAAAATCTCGCTAAACCTCAGGTCTGAATCTCAGATCATGTCTCGCTATACTTTTGGATATATGATCTGAGGAAGTTAGGGTTTTGGCAAGCTCCATAATTCCATCTCAAATATGTCATCGTGGAATTTTCGCTATAATTGTTTTACTACGAAGTTTCGGACCCTGAAATTAAAACCCATTTATACAAAAACTTGGGGAAGCTTGGGCCCGAATTTTAGATCTTGTTTCGCTACATTTTCAGAGATACAGTCCAATACATTTAGGGTTTTTGTAGGCTCCCAAATTACATCCCAAACAGGGGACCTTGGGAAAATCATCATAACTTTCCTTCTGAGCATCAAATTGAAGTTTCAGAAGATTTTACAGAAAGAGGACATCTTGTAGATTTGCGTATATTAGTTTAGGTCTGAAGGTCAGAACAGTGACACATGACACTTCATACAAGTTCGCTCTTCTTAAAAGGTATATAATCAGGTCATCTTGGTATATTGTGCATAAATATTTCTTGGAGAATCAGGTCATCTTGGTATATTGTGCATTGGAAAGAGGACGCAGAGGTTACCACAGATCATAATTTTAGAATTGAGAGATTTGAAATTACAGAGTTACAATCGTTTCAATATCGAGCTCCTAAAATCAAGAAAAGGCGATATGAGGAAGTTTGATGGAAATGATCAGTTAAATTGGCTACTACAAATGGAGCAATATTTTAATCTACATGAGGTGCAACTATTACAAAAGTTACATATTAAATATTTATATTTAGAACGAATAAATTTTATGGTATGATGGATTTGTTCTCGTAAACCACTTGTCACGTAGTCAATTTTCATAGAAGAAATGATAGCACATTATGAGGATACAAAGAGAAACACCTTCTTTAGCCAATTGATAAGTCTCAAACAAAAGGGTTCAATGGCAGAGCACATTGAGGACTTTCAAAAATTGAATATAAGGGTAAATGATATTCTAGAGAAGTAAAGGATTAATGTCTTCATAGGGACTTTAAAGGATAACATTCAACATGAGGTTCATCTTTGGGAACCTGATTCATTGGAGAAGGCATTCAGGTTGGCAAGAAAAATTGAAAGTGGAATTATGGAAACAAGGAATCCTGCCACTCACAAATATAAATATGGAAGTGTTTTTTCTCCTAGCCTTCCGCAACCTACAAGGTTTACACCACAAAAATTGGAAGAAAAAAGAGAAAAAGGGCTTTGTTACATTTGTGATAGCAAATACATTAAAGGTCATAAGTGTGCTGAGAAGAAATTATTTTACATAGATTGTGAAGAGGAGGAAGAAGAGGATATACATAAGGAACCAACCCCAGAGAAATAAGAAATGAATCTGACCATATCTTGTAAAGCATTGGAAAGAATTACCACTCCTCAAACTCTCAAGATAGAAGGACATATCAAGAAGAAAAGGGTTCAAGAAGTGAAAGATCACATCTAGAGAGAAGAAATGAATCTGACCATATCTTGTAATGCCCTAGCCAGAATTACCACTCCTCAAACTATCAAGATAGAAGGACATATGAAGAAGAGAAAGGTAATAATGTTTATTGATTCGGGCAATACCCATAATTTTATTCATTATAAGATAGCCAAGGAATTGAATTGCTTCCTATATCCAACACTAGAGTGTCAAGTGATGGTTGCAAGTAGAGGAACCATAAATTTCTCTACAAAATTCCATAATATCAAGCTATCCATGGGATAATATGTATTGAATAGCCCAATGCTTTCCATTCCAATGGATAGTGTTGATGTTGTACTAGGAGTCCAATGGCTACAATCCTTGGGTACGATAGCCTTTAATTTTCAAAAACTTTTCATGAAATTTTCTTCGGAAGGAAAGGAATTTGAATTAAGGGGTATCACAAGGAAATCAGGAAAGATAATCATCTCTAACAGACTGACAAAGATTCTAAAGAAATAAAAACAAGGTGTCATTGCACAATTATGTTTGCTAGAGGTTCCCACATCAAAATCATCTATTTTTCCAGATGTACAAAAAGTCTTGGAGAGTCATTCCAAGGTATTTGAGACTCCCAAAGGCCTCACACCTATTTGTGATCTTGATCATTCTATTCATTTGATTCCAAGAAGTTTCCCTCCAAACATCAAGCCTTACAGATATCCCTATACCCAAAAGAGTGAAATTGAACATATGGTTGTAGAAATGTTAGAGGCTAGTATAATTTAACCTAGTCAAAGTTCTTTCTTTGCTCCAATATTATTGATGCACAAGAAGGATGGGTCATGGTGCATGTGTCCAGATTATAGAGAGTTCAACATACTCACTATTAAAGATGAACTCCCCATTCCTGTCATTGATGAATTATTGGATGAATTGCATGGATTAATTTACTTCACCAATTTGGGTCTCCGTTCAGGATATCATCAAATAAGAATGAAGATTGAAGACATTCCAGAAACAACATTATTGAAGAAATATGCATTTTTAGGGACTCCAAAAGCAACGAAGGCCTTTGAACGTCTTAAAGAGGTAATGTGCCAAGCACCAACATTAGCTACGCCAGACTTCACAAAAACCTTTATTGTGGAATATGATGCATTAGGAAATGGAATTGGTGATGTTTTAACACAAGAAGAAATACCCATTGCTCTCAAAAGTAGTCCAATCAAAAGAAAGTATTTACACAAAGCTATTTATGAGAAGATCCTAGTTCAAACAATATTGCCAAAACTTGAAAAGGAAGGAAAAATCATATTGGAACTTGGAGCAGTCACAAAAACAAGATCCCGACAACTATGAAATCGATCAATTTCAGAGTATCTCATCAAATGGAAGAAATTACCCGCTGAAGATTCCACATTGGAGGACAAGAATTTTATATAGAATCATCCAGAACTACTCAAGTGTTGAGGACAACACTTTTTGAAGGAGAGGGGCATGTTAGGTACCTATACTACTAGTGTAACCCCTTATTGTTATTAGTGAAACCCCCTTATTATATTGGTGTGCCCATGTATTCCCCATATTGTTATTATTGTGCCCCATAGAAGCACATTATTGTTATTATTGTGCCCTTACATTATTATTGTTATGTCAGTTCTGATTATATTATGACCCCTTAGACTCTTATATATAGAAAGGAGGCCTTGTCATTTGTATCATCCAAGAATTGTTCATTTTTTTAATGTAAAGGAGGTTGTCCCCTCAAAGAGGCTGATTTCTAAGGCGTTGATCTATATTTTCTATCTTTTTGTGAGCTGGTTTCATAACAGGAGTTATGTGAAACAAGTGGGCGATCCAAGGGTGGATTTGTAGGTGTCCTAAAATATTATTATGGATCCTTTAATGCAAATAGGATAGCTTGGTGAGATGCCTTACTAGGCCATGGTATTGTTGGTAGGATTTATTTTTCATAGTTATTTCCCTAACTAGGGTTTGGTAGAAATTATAACATCCTTACTTGGATGAGATGAAAGAACATGGTGTACCATCTTGGGATGTTGATATATTGTATTGTATATTCATTTATGATGTAATATAAATTCTACCATGGTTGTCCAAATTTGAATGTTTCATATTTGAAAATATAAGTGTTTCCTCTTTGTTTATAAATTGTTTATTTATTGTTTCTCTATGTTGATTATTAGGATAGCTTAGTTGATATGTAATGTGATTTAGCGTCCTAATAAAAAACTAGAAATAATACTTAACACTATAATAATATTAAAACTAAAGTCATTTTCATATCTAATTGACAAAGGAGAATGTGCCCTAAGGGATGTAAATATTGTCTCCTTCAAGTGCATATTTTCAATGTCTATCTTTTTTAGCTTGCCTGGTGATTTGGTTAGATATAAAAGTGTATTATTGTTGTAATTTATATTTCCAATTTATTCATAATGATCAAAAGTCTATGAAATATATATATGGAACCTGAAGTAGATGAGGTGAATTTTCTGAAGTGTTTTAAAGTATGGACTTTCAAAATTTGCACACGCATAGGCAACACCCCTTCTATGTCCTCGTGACACAATCCACTATATTAATATCTCCACATATTATTCAAGGGGTATTCAAAAATGCATAAGGAAGTAAGTAGTAAAAGGTTGTACATTTCCCAAATTCATTGGAATCATAAATTTTGGCTAGGCTTAAAGTATGACCATCTATATTGTACAAAACCTAAAACAATATTTGAGATGGATCAAGCCCCACTCAACAATAGAACTAGAAAGTTGAGGTGAGATCAAATTAGGAATACCAAATTTTCCTTTATAAAACTTAAATAAATGACTTGGCACCCAACCATATAACAAACATGAAAATATCCAACAAAAACCATAGATTTTTTCTTTCTTACAAACAAAAAATATCCATGCCCCAATTGTGGTTAGCTTCTAGTATATGATACATTTTCTTCTAGCATCATTTAAGCTCCACACGTTCCATGTGGTCACTTTTCATTACAAACTAAAGCATTATGCATCTCTTCCTCATTATCTATGAGGTCCTAAAGAGCACCAAAGGGTTGATTGTAATATTAGATAGATGGATGGATGAGTGCCCAAATGTAAACTACCTTGGCCACTTTGGTTGACCATCAGCATGAACCACTATTTTATTTCCTTGGTAATGGAGAAGCAATGAAGAAGAGTGATATCTACAACTACTCCTTACTTGTTGTGTTGAACTGGTGGAAGTTTTTCTAGCCATAATAGTCAAAAGCCTATTAGATCTAGTTACCATTAGGGCCTTTGGGATCACAATTTTCAATAATTGAGTCTTAGCTACCCCAATTCTTTTGTTATGTCATCTCATTTAGGCCTATGCACCTTCAAAATTATTTGTTGTATGGGAGGCATTGGACATTAGGGGAATTTCCATTGACTAAGTTAATATAGAGTCACCCTAAGGCATGAGAATATAATGATGGATACAATGATCTCATTTTGACACTACAAAAAAGGTGTTGGAAAGATTCATATACCAAACCAAGTGCATGTGGATACAATGATCTCATTTTGACACTACAAAAAAGGTGTTGGAAAGATTCATATACCAAACCAAGTGCATGTGAATCCTATCATCCATCAAAATGATAATGAATTCCTTGTATTCCTTTTATAGGTTAACCTTGAGGATGAGTTCTATGATTGAATAACTTCTCAATTTCATGCCAAATAAAACTCCCTAATGGGGTATATATTTTCACTAGTATTGGCCAAAATTGCATTAGTAAGCCAAGGAACTCAAGCAAAATGAGACAAGATAGTTTAATAAAAAGTTTATCCTAGAAATTATTGGACCAAGCAAAGAACACTAGTATAATTTTGTAGCCAAAAGGGCCTCTTCCACCACATGGTTGGGTCATTAAACTAGAAGAGAAATAAGCCCTTGTTTAATTTATAAGAATGGGCATAATGTCAATGTTATGGCTCCCATACCTCTGCAATCCAATCTTGGATAAATATGTCAAGATGTACCCTACCAAAAAAATATCCAAGGATGGAACCCACAAAAAATTCATTGTATAAGCTATCATATTCAGAATAAAAGATATGCATTATCAAGACTACATTCATTATCACATGATACACCTTGGGAAAAAATCTCTATCGAATCTTAATCACCATGGGCCACCTCCAAACCAACCATAGATCCAATCAAAATGACGGTATTTTTGGGTAATGGAAATCCTATGGTGCCCCTTCCAACCTTATGAGTTAAATTTTACATCCTAATAGGTCATCAACGATGAATTGAGTATAATAGGACTAGGAAATTAATTTATTATGGGTCTAAAAAATCACAATATTTCAATGTATTTATAACTATTGACCTTCTAATTCCTTAATTTATGGGCTTCCTTGGTGGCCCATTCAATACATATCACAACCTATGCCATATTATGTTTACTTTATGCAAGTTTATTTATACATTATCACTACATTAAACATAAGACACTTTCATAATTTAATTACAATGTAATGCATTGGACCATGATGTCCCTTCAACAATTGAGAAATTTCATAATCTACCTAATCTAATCCACCTCATTTCTATGAGGCCATGAATATACTTCATATAGTTTACATCCTTAGCATCATTAATAGAAACTTCAAACCTACCAAACATTACTTCTATACAAACTAGCAAATGTAAACATCATAGAGGCTTCAAACATAGATCAATGCAATGGCCCTTGGGAAAGATATATCTCAATACATAGATATAAAATTTATTTCAATGACAATAGAAATATGATATCAACAAATCAAATTTGAAATTTTCATTAAGAATTCTAAAACAAGACAGTATTCAACCTATTTATAAATAATCATATTATAGTCAAGAAACTTGCTTGATAATGGGAAAACTCATATTTAAGAATTGGATTTACAATCACAAATTTAGGATAGTAATAGTAATTTTCATATAATTTAGCATAATTATGAAGATAAAGAGAAATAACATAGTTCATCCCAAATTAGTACAAAAAATCCTTTTATCTCATTCAAACAAGGATTCTTCAATACATTCCAGACCCTAGCTAAGCCATCTAGAATCATTAAAAACCCTAACCAACCATTAATAGGTTAAGCAAGGAATCTTGTATGGTTCTACAATCCCATCATTGGAGCTTACAAACAAGTTATCATCAAACTAGTTGTCAAACCCCAAGATCTTCCACTTGCATCATGCAAGTTATCAAGGAGATTCACATGTTTATCTAAAAAGAAAAGGAGTTGTGGAAATATCATCCAACAAAGACTATTATTGTTAGAAGAGTAATTAATAATCTTCCAAGACTCTTCAAATAACTAGCATATCACCAACTTCCAATCTATAATATAAAAATTATCTATACTTAACAAAGACATTATCCTCCCTTTATATAGATTAATGTGAGGAAGGCCAACAATAAAACATGGAATAATTCCATAAGTAACCCTAGGCTAAGTCCACAAACAAAATGGAAATGGATTACTCCTAAAAATAGGGGGTCTGCATGTCACGCTATGGTTTTTCCAACCCTTGGCATGGTGTATCCTCTAAGTTGGGTGCCTACATGTTAAGTAATCCTTTAAGATGGTTCACCCTCCAATCAATGGTTCCTAAAATCTAGCATTCCTCCTCGAAATGTGTGTATGATGGTTACATTCTCCTAGGGCTAATAATATAACCCCCAAGTTCCTAATTCCCTCCTCCAAAGTGGTTACTCCACATGTGCAAAGTGCCCATCCTCCTCAATAAGTGTACCCTTGTATAATATTCAGTACATCAAGAAAGGTACCTCCATAGTATTGATGCAAAGATAAGAATACACTCAATCTAATCTCTCTATATGTAAGTAAAAATAATAGGTATTGTAGAGCACAAATGCTTGACATCCCATGAATTACTCTCCTATTGAGGGAAAACACTTTCATAGCAACCCAAGGTTGACCCTCCCTTTTTGCAAGGAAAGTGTTTGTCCAACACCAAACTTTTCCCTACGTACCTCCATTGTACATGTAACCTACAAATCCAAACCTATTGTAGCCTAGGAATCAATCACTAATCCTACCAAAGTTTTTAGTACTATCTCCCGAAGGAATCAATCATTAATCCTACCAAAGGAATTACTCAATTCTTGTTCTACAAAACTAAAGGGCTCACGTATGGAAGAATTCAATGCAACATGGTTGGAAAATATCTCAAGAGGAATACTAAACCTAGTTGAATTTTTTTCACTCCTACATGATCTTGTGTACCATGTAACATCTAAGTCAATATTCAACCATATTGGTTTCTAGCAAGCTAAAGTAAAGGGTAAGGAGACATATTTCCTTTGGATTTCTTTGCCCAAACCTAGATATGAGACAACTTATGTTCATAGATTATATTAAAAGGCTTTTCACTTCCTTCTATCACTGGAGGATATAATTTTGAGCTTGAGGAACACACATCCTCATCAAAATTTACATATTTTCTCACCATTGTCTTCCATTGCACATAAATGTAGATCTAGTAAGCCTCAGAAGTCTCATTATATCTAACAAAAATATAAATGAGACTTTGAGGGATCTTTCCTTATTTTTTTTCTCATTAAGGACATGAATATAAACTAGAGTATCAAAGACACAAAAATGTGAAACATTGAGTTTCTCCCCAATAAATGATTCATTTTATGTCTTCTCCTTCGATATATTGTTATAATTATCTATTTGAAATATGCACTAATGTATTTGATTTAACTACCCAAAGAAACATGGGAAATTTTTTTCATGGATCAATGCCTTAACAATCTCAACAATAGATTTCTTCTTCATATTCTTCTTCTTCTTCTTCTTCTTCTTCTTCTTCTTCTTCTTATTTTACCATGGTGAATTTACAACTCATTGGAGTAACCTGGGTGAGGCCCAAGATAAAGCCTAGTGGATGGCACTATAACACCAAAAGTATATCCAACATCCCATAAGCTAGATATACCAAGAATTCCTGACTTAGCAAGAGTCGAGACTCCACAAGGGTGGGGTAGCCTACTCCTTGATCCTTATCACAATGGGACAAATATGACCCCCTGTGGGAATAGAAACCAGGTAGAGGGGATAAAATCCCATTATGTCAACAACTCGGTCATCCCCTGTGGAGATATATTTGTACTTATTATTTGTAAACCCATTATACTAAATTTTGTAGAGCATTATCAACTCCCTCGTGATATCGACTTCCATACAAAAGTAATTAAAATCCATGGAGGTATACTTTCCTCCATTATGTAAACAAGTCACTTTGATATTCTTACCTAATTGGTTTTCAACAAAATCCTTGAACTATGTGAACTTACTAAACACTTGTGATGAAAGTCCCTATATGTTAAATCTCACACATATTGTCATTACTATGCACTAGAGTAATATGATTTATTGGAACTTCTTGCAATCTATAAAGAATACCAACTCAAAACCTTATGGCCATAACATGGGATCAATATCTAATAATGAACTTCTAAGCATCAAACTTGGCCACATAAAGGAGATCTATATGCAAGAAACTAAAAGAAGGTTATTCATCAAACTAGGGATAAATAAAACATCATTCCACTTAATACCATCACCTAAATTAATCCATAAAGAGATGGATCCCAATCCCTTCATAATATGTGGCATCATAACCCAACTACACTCACATTCCTCCCTCTATGTTTGAAAATTTGTTGAATATATTTCTATCACAAACTCTAATTAGATGCCCCGTTATCCACATACCATAAAACATTGTGTATAGTGTTGGTTGAAAGACATCATACCATGGAAAATGTAGTCTCAAACTTGTACTCTAACTTGTCCAATTCAACTACAACCTCTACACTCCTTATAATATATTTACGTTTTCACTTGGCCTTCCCTTTCTTATTCTCTAGATAGTAGCTAACACAATGTCCTTTATGTTGACATATGAAACATTATCTAGGACCTTAATCCTTCTTACCTTGGCTTGAAAATTTTGACAAATATTTATTATCCTTTTTAGTTACTTCATTCTTTCCTCACTTCCACATTCTCTTAACAAGTGAAGGCTCTTCTACTTGAATCCCCTTAAATGAACTAGCCTCTAGCCATGTTTCTTCCTCCACAAAGTCATCCCGGAGCTTCTCAAAGGTGGGAAACTCCTCACAAGTATATATATCATAAAAAAATTGTTTTAAAGATGCAAAAAGTCCATTAAGTGCAATGAGAACCAACGCCACATATTCAACCTTCACCCCTAAGGAAACAAACTAAACTCTAAACTTGTTGATCTCCCTCAAGAAACTACCCACAATATATATGTCAATAATTTGGATGGTGAAGAGCTTCTAATTTCTCAATTGCATCTTGCAATAAATGTCCATACTTTGCTACAAAATTATTAAACCATCATACATCTTGTTAATTATCTTATTCTTTACAATGTGAGAGATTAAACAATCCTTCATTGAATAAAACATTATTCTACTAACGTTTATCTCCTCCTTGTAATCAACAAATTGAAAATTAGTGATAATAAAAATAACCTTCTTCCCAATAAAATCCAAAAGTTCAACCTCCAACAACATCTACAGGTATAGTTCCATGGTGTAAAGTTAGGTACCCCTTCAAAAATATCACACTTTCTAAGATCGAGAGTAGTCAACCCAACAAATCCTAAAGAATACTTAATCAACAAGTCAACCAACCAATAAAATAGATTAGTGGCCTATCCATAGCGAAAATCATCATTCTAATCCTTGGAGCAACAGGGATATTAACCCCGGCAACTATTGTTATAAGCATTTAACTCCCTCTTTCACAAGAGATTAATTTCTACATAACAAGCTCTAATACCTTGTAGAAATTATGAAAATATAATCCATTTGAAATTTCCACTTCACTTCTATGAGGTTGTGTATCTACTTCATAGAACTTTCAACCTTAGTGTTTACACAAATTTCTTTAACACCCATATGTAAAACTTTAAATTTTCCCAACATTACCACGAAAACTCAAGAAGGTAGATATCAAAGTCTTCAAGCATAGATGATTTCAACAACCTTTGGGATAAAATCCATCTTAATAAACATCTCTACAAATATATAACAATAATGGATCATATCTAAAAGTTCCATTAAACATTCTAAAACAACATAATATTCAATCGTGGTATCCTAATAAATCAACATGGTAAAACAACCATGAAACTTGATCAATACATGAAAAACTTCAAGTCTAAATATCATATTTGCAATCACAAATTTAGGATAGCAATGGCGCACTTCATACTATCACAATGAAAAAGATAAAGTATCATACCTCAACTCATCCAAATATGGTATAACAAGTATTTTTATCTCATTCCAAGCAAAGACTCCTCAATGCATCCCAAAGCTAACTAGTATATCTACAATTACACCAAACTATAACTAGAAATACAAAATCCAAGCAAGGAATTACACCAAGCTTTAGAAGCCAGTCCTTGTAGCTACCAAATAAACCAGCATCACACCAATTTCCAAACCCAAGGATCTCTAAATTGCATCAAAAAATCTATTAAGGAGGTTCACATACTTGCATTGCATAGGTTACACTACTAAACACTTGCATCTAATAAGCCAAAAAATCATAGCACTATCATCCCACAAACACTAATCGTTGTTACAAAAGTAATACATAATCTTCCAAGATTCTTCAAATATCAAGCATCACACCAACTATAAATTTGTAAGATACAAACTTGTGTACTTAACAAAGACACTCTCGTCCCTTTAAATAGACTAAGGTGAGGAAGGCCAATAATAAAACACAAACTAATTACATAAGCTACCCTTGGCCAAGTCAAAAATTGAAGCCTAAAAAGGAGAACTCCTTAAAGATAGGCACCCACATGTCATAATAGGTTTTTCCTAACCCCCAAGATGGTGTACTCTCCAAGCTAATGGTAGAAGTGTCCTCAGACACGTAATTTTATTAATAAGAAAAACAATTACATTCGGAATTTTGCAAGAGTTTACACCTGAACAACAAAACACTCTTGCAATGAGCTATTTATAAGCTAAAATGTCCTAACTACCTCTAATTATGGATCACTTATTAAATAACAAGTGTCCACTTACAATAAAAGCTATTCAAACAACTTGCTAACAAATCTCCTAAATTAGAGCCTAAGATACGACACATTTGTAGAGTCATATCTTGTTAGAACAATATACTAATTCTAAATGTCTCCATTAAATAATTAAATATTCTAGATTAATAATTATTAATTTAATATCTTAAATTAATAATTATTTTATTCCAACTTTATAACCCATGATAATATTTTATTTTTGGATCATCTAACATTCTCCCCTATGATCCAAAGATACATTACAACAAATACCAAGTTCATCCCTGAACTCAGTAAATTTTATTCTGCCAAGAGGTTTCGTGAAAATGTCAGAGATCTGATCTTCTGAAGGACAATAAACTGGCTTGAGGACATCTTTGGCAATGAGAGATCTAATATGATGATACTTCGTGTCCACATGTTTTGTCTTTGAATGAAAAACTGGGTTCTTGGCAAGTTTTATGGTTGACTAGCTATCAATGAATAATGATGTAGCTTCTGCCGGAGAAATGCCCAAGTCCTACAAAATTCTGCTTAGTTAGACAATTTCACATGCTACTTCCCATGCTGAAATGTACTCTGCTTCTACTGAAGAAGTGGCCACTATAGCTTGTTTCTTACAACTCCAAGATATTGTTGTTGACCCCATGTTCATTAAATAACCTAATGTTGATGCTCGATCATCAATACTTCTAGGAAAGTCGGCATCTAAAAATCCACCAAGGACAGTTTTTAGTCTTAGTGTAAAGAAGACCAAAATCTTTTGTTCCTTGGATATATCGAAGAACTCTTTTGGCTGCATTCCAATGGCTGTCTCGTGGTTCCTACATAACACGTGAAAGAATACTAATGGCATAAGACAGATCAGGGTGAGTGTTTGTCAAATAAATCAAGTTGCCAATCAACTGTTAGTAAGTAGCGTTGTCCACCTTTACCCCTCTTCAAAGTTTTAAAGTTTCAAGTTTTGGTCCATGGGGGTAAGAACGGGCTTGCAATCCTGCATTCCAAATCACTGAAGAACCTCTGTTGCATACTTACTCTGAGAAATGAAAATATGATGTGGACATTGGAAGACTTCAACGCCAAGATAGTAGTGAAGTAATCCCAAATCTGTCATCTTAAAACATGCATGTAACTCTATTTTCACCTGTGCAATATGATCATCATTGTTTCTGGTAATGATCAAGTCATCTAAATACATCACAAGAATCACCATATATTTACCCTGTTGTCGCACATACAAAGTATCATCAAATTCACTTCATTGAAAACCAACTTTCCTAAGGTATTCATCCATTTTTGCATACCAAGCTTGGGGAGCTTGTTTTAACCCATATAAAGCCTTGTTCAATTTGCAGACTTTATGTTCTTGCCCTTCAATTTCAAACCCTGGTGGTTGTGTCATATACTTCTTCCTATAAATCCCCATTGAGAAAAGCACCTTTTACATCCATCTGATGAACTTTCCATCCTTTATGAGTGGCTAATGCAAGTGTTAATTAGATGGTGTTCCATTTAGTTATAGGAGAAAAAGTTTCCTCATAATCAATGCCTTCCTGCTGCGCAAAACCTTTAGCGACAATTCTTGCTTTATACTTTTCAAGTTCAGCCTTTTGGTTGTACCTAATTCTGTAAACCCATTTGCATCCTATGGGTTTAACATTTTGAGGAAAATCAACAAGTTTCCAGGTGTTGTTATCAATTACTACGTGATATTCTTCATTGCCATTCTTTATGTTTTACTACTTCTTTGTATGTGTAAGTTTCAATAAAATCATTTGCTATCAAGGCAAAATTTCCTTCACTTCTGTGTAACTTTCTTGTGCCTGTTTTATTGTGCTCATCCAGCTTTACATCTTTCAAAAGTTGAATTGCCCATTTTGGTAGTTGATGCTCACTTGTTTGAGATTCTGAAAATTCACCATCATTGTAAAGAGGATTAATATAAACTGATGTTCGTCGATCAGTTGGAGATTCTAGAGGCGGAGAATCACTGTCAGAAGAACTGCTGCTACTTGGAGATGTGAATGAACTGCGAGAAGGTCCAGATGGTGTTGTTGAAGTAGATGGACTGGATGAATCATCTTCAGAGGAAGTAAAATCAAGTTCATACCAATTTGGTGAATATTTCCACATGTCAAGCACTCCTCCCAAATGATTCAGCCTCCAATCAATGACTCCTTGACTTGTGGTTAATTCACATGATAAGTGTTTATCCTCCTCAAGAAGTGCACCCTTGTAGATGATATCAAATATGATAGATTTTCTAACATCCACATCATTGTGTACCTCACTAGCACTAATCCTAAGGAAATCATACACCCATTTTAAGCTCATCAAGTATAAGTCAAAAAAATACAAAGGGGTTATACCACTACAATCCCTTCACATACCATGAAGCAATCTCCTAGCTAGGTGAAAACATTTTCAAAAAAACCAAAAGATAATAAAAAATTCATTCATCATACATCCAAGGACGCCTATTTACCTTTTTTATTTCCCATCATATTAAAACCATTGTAAAGCAACCAAAGAGCTTTCAGTGGTTAATCAGCCATCTCTAAAAAGATGGTCAGTCCACTACATCTTCAGATGCATAAATATGTGTTAAGCCAAGAATATAGGCATCCAAATTTAGTGATATCTAAACTAACAATTTCATTGGGTCTATTCCATAGTTAGCTACAATGATACTTGTCACATGGATATTATAGTGGTAATCCCCTCCACTTTAGTCATGGTTTGAAAAAAATATATGTAGCACCAACCAAATCAACTATAATGTCATTTTAAGTCCAAAAACTTTAATTTTGAGTTCTTAAAGGAAAAAAATATTGAGTTCCTTTAGAACATGTTGGATTTTCTCAAATGTATGCTTTTTGTTAGGATGTAACAAGACTCAAACATTGGAGGTTGAAACTTTTAATCCTCTTCTGGCATCCCCTGGTAAATATTCCTTCATTGCAAATAAATTGTAATTAATTAAAGGGTTGAGAGAAAGGGTCACGGATTCCAGTTGATTGAGGAAGGATATTGCTTGAGGTAATTGTTGTTTTAAATAACAGTATTGGTTGGATGAAAATTTTAATGTGTTGACTATACAATAAATTTAACTCAAGAAATGAGTACAGGCCTAGGTGTCCTTTAGCTCCCACCATAAGCAAGGAAAAAAAATTGTTAAAGGAAACATGGGTTGCGCTATACTAGAGGGTTGACTAACATGGAGATGGGATGAGGACATGTAGTTAGTTTGTTTGGGGTAAATAATATCCACACGAGAAAGAATATACAAAAAGGGAGAGGTGAATAGACATTCTCAGACTCTCATGCACGGGGATGGTTGGTATGGGAGCAGGCATGAAAAAAATTTGTGCAGTGGAGAGGAGAGAACTCAATCACGCATACCTAGAGTAAGGGAGTTAGCAAAGAAATGATCAACGTACACAGGGATCGAGCTCTAGAGAAGGTGAACCAACTGAGGAAGCTTCAAAGAGGTTTGTTGTGTTAAAACACATTGTGGAGATCAGTTGCTTCCCTAAAGGCTAAAGAACCAATGGAAGCTTGTGTATTGATGAACCAATGTCTAGGAGAGAAGCACCTAGGTACTTGGGGAGCTAAGGAACCACCAAGTGTTAACAACACTAGTGCATGTTGTTGTTAAACAATTATCCAGTAAAAATGACTTCTATGCTCCTACAGTAACTTATCCACTAAAGAATCTTCCTTGATGTGGACTCTCTTCTCTTGAATGTGAGCTAAAAAATCTATGCATTGTGATACCCTTGCATGGATGTGATCATGCCTAAAAATATTGAAAGATAATGTGTGTAGCTGGTGGATGAAAATAGTGTGGCCATTTGGTATTCTGTCTTAGTTGATCTATTGGTTGAAATTCCTCAAAAGCACCCCACCTCAAGCACTGGAATCTAGCTCGGGAGTGACAGCTAAAAGTAATTGTGGTTGTAGCTTGTCTATGGTTGGGGGGGAGATTTAGATTCCCACTCTCAATTGCCACTTTTCTTATAATATAAGTTCACTCTTATGTTTTGTGCTTTACTTTGTTATTGTCTATGTTATTTACATGGAAAAAAAGTTATGCTAATGTTACAGAGTGTTGTTCTTGCATAAATGAAGGATGTAAATGATTGGGTAAATATCCTCTAATATCATCCATTACTTGTGGATCTTCAAATCTTTAAATAACTTAATCCTTCCTGTGCATAAAGGGAATGAAATATCTATAAATGGGTAATTTCTTTGTGTGGACCTATTGGTATGTCTAGTCTCTATGATATTGATTGGCACGTATTGATAATAAGGAAAGTGATTTCTATGAAGAAGTGTTCAATGAACATTTTCTTAGGAATGAATTATTATTTTTAATTATCTAAGTTTTAAAATTGGTCTAAATGGCATGTGTATTGAGTGATGGTTAGATCTCTGTAATATTTATCGTTTTGTTGCAGGAATGGTTCAATTGCTATGTTTATTCTGAGCTCGAATCTAATCTAATTATCTAAGCATGGAGGAAAAATAAAATCATTATTATTGAAATTATTTTTTTAATGATTCGCATAATTGGCATGTCTATTTGGTTAGTGTTTATCTATAAGCTCAAGAAGGATAGAGTTAGTTATATGATTAATCGATATAAAGATATGTGTTGAATGGGTCGAGTCAAGCTCTGTTAAAAGCTCAAGAAGGATAGCGAACATTTTTTCCCATCTTGTATATATATAGATATATATAGGCATGAGGAACATCCCCTTTAAAACCATTGGATTCAAGCCATTGTTCACCACGATCATGCATGCCAAAGAGTTGGAGCCCTTAACAATATGGGGCTTGGCCTTCATAATATACAATTCAAAGGATTGGCCACATGGTTCATGTGGCACGAGCAAAAGCACTTTGGAGCATGCGTAAATAGACAGTGGAAATAAGTTGGTGAGTGGATGAAGGGTATCCGAAAGCAGAAGCCCCCCCCCCATCTTTTCTATACCGAAGGAGGATGGGCCCCCGCAAACCATTGATTGGGAAAAAATGGGATAGGTTTGTTGGATTATGATGATGGAATGGGTTGAGGAACTATGAACATAGACCCTCCCTTCCTTCTTTGTACCAAATGAGGTCGGGCCACCACATATCCTAGATCTATCAAGCATAATAAGAATTATTGTTGGGTGCAGGATCCCCCAAGGCAATTTTTGGGGCTTAAAGCCTAGATTTTGACCAAATCCGACGTAAAGATTCTACATTCTGTGGGCGTGGAGTGCGAAGATTTTAAATGAGTCATAGGGTTGTCCGCCCTCAATTTTGTAAATGTAATGCCGGCTTTAGAGATCCACCCATGGTCCACGAACCATGGGATTGTATAAATAGAGCGAGGCTCTAAGTTGTAAATGAGGAAGTTAGAGAAGAAAGCAATAGGTGGAGAATTAATTCTTATCTAAAGTAGAGTCGATTCTTTGGGCCATAGAGTAGGAGAAGGCTCTACAACTAAGTGCGCAGAGGCTTAGTAGTCCGCAACTGAGTGCACAGACCCCTGCAGCTGAGTGCACAAGGCAAGACAAGTCTGTAATCATTGGAGAAGTAATAAAGAGAAGTTTTACATCATTTCTGTGTATCTTTTTCCTATTTTGTGCATTGAATGTATCATATATAAATTGCATTTCTATTGTTTATATGATGCGCGAACTTATATGAATGTGTTGATAAAGTGAATATAAGATAAAATATTTGTTTACACGACAATAACTAACTGTTATAAGAAGATAAGTAAGATACATGGTGTAACTTGGGGAAGTAGCGCAAATCACTACTAGTGCAGCGTGAAATCACCTCAGCCCCTCGTTAGGGCTTCGTGAAGGCAATTATAATAGATCGTGAAGGTCTCGCAAGTCAAGACAGCATGCGAAGTGACCTGTGTGAAGGTATTCACAATTGGACTAAACCGACCCCTAAGACGTCTCAAGGGTGCAGAAACTTGGTTCCAACATCCCCCCATACTTCTTCGAGTGAGACCTCAGTCCATGCTCCACGGGTTGTTTCTGAAAGGGCTAGTAGTACAGGGATTTGTTTGGCTAATTAACTCTGAACCTGGGTCAGGCCCCCTCAAGCCAACGAATTTTTCCATTGTCGAGACAGTAATCTGCATAGAGATGTTTGATGTCATATCATTGGAATCCAATTAAGAAAGAAATTGAAGGTTGGTTGGACAGAAGAATTCACGAGTTAACGGTGCAGGAGAAAAGGAATCCAAGACTATCAAAGGAGGAGTGGTTAGACTGATACCTGTACAAAGAGATCCACAAAATCTTCTTCGCATCTTTCGCTACTAAGTTGTACAAGTGGATCGCGAAGCTATCAGATAGCTAAGGGAGGTGGAAGCTTGATAGTCCTATTGTGTGGACCCCAGAGTTGATGCACGGATTGGAAGCATTGAAAGATAAGATTGCATGCACTGTTGATCACTCGCTCGATTAGATTATAGGAGGATTCATTACTAAGTTCGCAGTAGATACTTCAGTCAGCTATAGTGAGGCAGAGTGACGCTTCCTCAAAGGACCGCGAGGTAAGTATGTAAAGTCTATGAATATTTGGATTAAAATGCTATTGTGTGAAAAGAGGTTTATGCAATTACCTTGATGTTTGGAGCTATGCGAAGTGGAAAAACCTACAGAAACAAAGGAAGTAAGGGACCAGAGAATATCCCTTTCATTTCACCTCTGCGAGGGGATGAGGAAGATCTCACGAAGGTCTCATCGCGAAGTGCGATCCATTTAATAAGGAAAAGGGTTCCGTGCATACCACCCCCACCCACCGCCACCAGCTTCACCGCCTTCACCTCCATCTTCACCCATACCACCTCCGCCACCACCGCGAGTCAACATGGCAAGTGCGATAAAGTTGTTTGTGTTCAAGGGTATAGGAAATGAGGATCCAGACTAGTTTTGGTTCATGAGAAGAGCCATATGGGAAGCACAGGGAGTTACATATGACAATATAAATAAAGTGATGCTAGTTAGTACTCTGCAAGACCATGTGTTGACCTGGTATATTAAGAATTCTAATGACAATCCGAATGTGGGGATCGCGGATATCCAAACTGTGCTAAATAAGGAATTTAGCAAGCCGAAGTCAGAAGTGCAGTCAATCATTGGGTTCAAAGAGATCACAATGCTACCAGGCGAGACTCCTTCAGAGTTGGATCAGAGGCTGAACAGCACAATTCGTGAAGCTAATATGACTTTGATGGATGGACAGCACCGTGAATGGTTTGTAGCATCGCTAACACCACATTTGAGGAACGAGTTGTCACAACAGAGGTTAAAGACTCAGGCAGAGGCCTTGGAGATTGTTATGAGGTTGCATGAGACCCCAATATAAGATCCTAACTTGGGAGTTCAGAAAATCCACACATATTTTAAAAACTTATGCCTTGAAATGCAGAGTCTGAAACAGGACAGGACAGCTCGACCAGAAGTGTGCGAAGAGGTATGGTGCATTAAATGTAAGGGTCAGGGTCATGATAAGGACCACTTCCCGATGTTTGTGAATTACCTCACGGGAGGAGGACCAATTCCATTAAGGCCAGAAGCGCAAGAAGGACCTAATGCGGCACTTGCTTTGTGGTGTGCGATTTGTCAAATAGCAGGAAAGCATGCTACGGACAACTGCCATTTGTTATAGAAGTACAAGCAGAATTTGCAATAGTTGTTTTTTATGTTTTGTAGATCAATTAGACACGATGAGTGCACTTGTAGAATTTATGAGTTGATGATGGATAGCAATCCCACCTATAGAGTTCACGTCGAAACAGGGCCCCTAGACCAGAACACAGGAGTGGTGCGAACCAGATTTCAGGGGCGTAGATGAGGCCGAGGTGGAGGAGGACCTGGAAGAGGTCGCGAATAGCTGATATGCTACAATTTCCAAGGACTGAGACATTATGCTCACGATTGTATGAATCCAACGCACCCATCATGTCTATAGTGTACCTTTTTTTATCATGAGATGGAAGATTGTCCTACGCTAATAGCTAGGATATGCAAGAAGGGAGCGCTACCACCTCCCTCGACTCAGATTCTGCAGATGATGAGATTTGATCCATGCAAGGAAGATCTGAATGTAAATATTGTGCTCTGAAGTGGAATTATGATGAGAGATGATAAAGGCAAAAAGCCAAGATAGCACTTGGGTTCACAAAGCACCGGCGAAGGAAGCAAAGTTTGATTTGGAGCGCGTTAAGGAAACCTTGATGGAAGCTAAGAAGAGCTTCATTGATGCCTCCACTTCAGGAAGCAAAGATATTCCGGAGCCGAAAATGGACTCATTTATGCTTACGACATTGCTAGAGGCATGCATGAAGCTACTGCATGACAGTAAGGTTGTAAAAGGATTACAAGAACTCATTAATAGATGCGTTGGGACCTTGCCAGGAGAACTACGCGTAGTCTGAAAGATTGGAAAGAATAAGACAAGGGAGGGGAGAGAAATGAGGTAACCACGCATATTGGACAATATGAGATGGAATTTAGACTTCTGTGATCCATAACATTGTTTAGAGAATTTCCGGCGAAACGATGAACCACACTGGTTGGTTCGAAACGCATCGACAAAAGATTATTTATGTGATTTCGCCGGAAATTCTATAAACAATATGAGATGGACCAAGTAATTCTGGACTTAGGATCAGATGCGAATGTTCTGCTGAATCAGACATGGGAGGCCTACGTTGTAGTGGTCTCCTATTCAACTGCGAATGGTGAACCAACAAAAGATAATACCTCTGGGGAGATTGCAGGGAATCACCATGGATATCGAAGGAGCGAACACACTAGCAGACTTTGAGGTGATAGACATTGTTGATGACAGGAATCCCTACCCAATGATCTAAGGAATTGATTAGGCCACTAACATGAATGGGGTGATTAATTTGAAGAAGTGCAAGATGATTTTCGAGAAGAAGTCTCTGCGCGTAATTATACCCTTAGACCCTGTTGAGGGATCTGTTAGACCCCTACACTAGTAGTATAGGGGCCCCATAGAAGCCCACTATTGTTATTATTGTTAGGTTGGCTGGGTTATATTGTGACTCCTTAGACTCCTATATATAGAAAGGAGGTTTTGTCATTTGAATCATCGAAGAATTGTTCATTTATGTAATGTAA
>APFE031245669.1:0-48603 GCA_000404065.3 Pinus taeda
CTAACTGAAGTCATGCATGCAACAACTCAACTGACTCATAAGAAAAGCATATTTCCTTCTGACAGTTGCATGTGCCACCTCTGTAGCTCAAACTGAAGTGCTCCAAGAGAATAAGATTAAGTTTATAGTCCTGTGAGATAATAATATTTGACTTTTCTATTTTTGACAGCCAGTCTAAAAATAGACTTGATCACTCACACTGTGATCACTCACACTTTCATCAAAAATAGCAGTCCATCTATTTTTCCAACTTGATCAATCATCCATAAACAGCAACCTGCAATCCATAGACATGATCCATATGTCTAAAAATAGACATAGTCTAAAAATAGACTTGCGCCAAAAATAGCCTGCGGGCCCACTTAGTGAAGGCGACTCTTTTCACTAAGCTCCATCATCTTGTTGCAATCTCAACAGGACGAAGGGTGGATTTCCCCAATGAAGTCTAAAACCCATTGTTGAAATGGTATTTCAATGGAAATGGGCTTGAGGGGTAGAGGCAGCAACTTCTTCTTGCCTTCAAAGATTTGGCATTTGTGGCAAGAAGTTACATATTTCTTTACATCAGCAAATAGGGTGGGCCAATAAAATCCAGCCCTTATAATTTTATCAGCAGTTGATTTCCAATATAGATGTCCACCACAATCCCCTGCATGAAACTCTTTAAGTACTTTGTCAGTTTCTTCTCTGATTAGACAATTTAATAAAACACCCTCATGATTTTTCCAAAAGAGAGCATGATCTAAAACACAGAATTTAGAAGCTTTCATTTTCAAAAATCTTTTCTTAGTTCTGGATAATCCTGGAGGATCTTGCAGGTTTAATAATACAAAACATATGTCAGCATACCAAGATGATTGTAAAAAGGCTTGATTGATCTGTGGAGTCGCCATCTCCTGCTCATTATCCAGTTGATTTATGTCAAGCGCTTGAAAGTTGGTTTCAGTCATAAGTTTGGCTAATCCTTGTCCTTTATCAGCTTGGTTGGTTGGATTTCAATGTCATATTCTAGTATGGTAGCTATCCATTTGCCCCTTTTGCCTTCAATTCCCCCTTAGGTTAGGATGTCTTTAACAATGGTGTTGGGCACATAAGCAATCACATGAGAGTATAAGATGTAAACTCTAAAGTCCTTAATGACCTTTAAAAGTGCATATGCTTGTTTCTCCATGATTTGATATTTGAGTGGAGCATTTCTAAGTGCCTTGCTAAAAAAGGCTATGGGTTTTTCACATCCCTGGTCATCTTTTTGAAGCAAAACAAAAACGATTGTATGTTCTGATGAAAATGAGAATATGATGAAGTCTTTATCAAAATTCGGGCTTGTAAGGACTAGTGTTTGAGTCAAAGATTTTTTTATTTCTTCAAAGGCTTGTTTAGCTTCTATTGTCCACTTAACCTTGGAATCTTTTTTCAGCATGTTGTTCAGCAATCTTATCAGCTCAACCAGATTTGGTATGAATCTTCTTAGAAAATTGATCTTCCCCAAAAAAGCTTGTAGTTCCTTAATGTTTCTAGGGCGAGGAACGTGCAGAATAGCTTGTATTATGTCTGGATCAATTCTAATGCCTTCTTTGGAGATGATATGGCCCAATAATTTTCCTTCTTCTAGGCCAAACAATGATTTCTTTGGATTTAATGATATGTCATATTTCCTGCAAATTAAAAATACCTATCTAAGGTGATCTAACTGTTCTTGATCTGATTTGGAGAATGTTCTAAGGTCATCTAGGTAAATGACTAAAAAATCATGGATTTCTTTAACAAAAGCTATATCCATGGCTCTTTGAAAAGTTGCTCCTGCATTCTTGAGTCCAGATGGCATTTTTACATATTTGAAGGTTCCCCAAGGGGTTGTAAAAGCAGTTTTATCTTGATCATCAGGGTGCATTAGGATCTTATTGAAGCCTGAGAATCCATCCAACAGTGAGATCCTTGAAGCACCCACTACCCTTTGTAGAATGTGATCCATTTTGGGTAAGGGGTAATTATCCTTTAAAGAGACTTTATTCAAATTTCTCAAATCAACACATAGCCTAATCTCCCCTGTTTTCTTTCTAGTGGGCACCAGATTTGAAACCCATTCTGAGAATCTGATGGGTGCAATAATTCCAGCCTCATACATCCTTTTGACTTCTTTCTCAATTAAAGGGAGGAGCACAGGGTTGACCCTCCTAAGTTTCTGCTTGAAAATTTTTTTATTTTCTTTGAGAGGTATGGTATGTTGAATGACAAAAATGTCATAAGACTTTAGGTCCTCGTAGCTCCATGTAAAAACATCCTGAAATTCTTTAAACAACTCAACATATTTCAGCCTGTGGTCAGGAGGAAAATTTTTGGATAATTTTATTATTTTAGGATTTTCTGCAAATCCTATATTACAATCCTCAATTTCTACATTTAATGGCTATATTTTAGGTTTCCTAGAAATGTCATTTGAGTCAAAAATATCTTCCAGAGGAGTGAGGCCTGTAGGTAAAAAATTATCCTTTAAATCAATCACTTCACATTCTGCTCCAATAGCATCATCACGTTCTTTTTCTTCAAGTTCCTGTAAATCTGTTTTAGCAAACTTTGTTGGATGTAGCATTTGGTTTGTTGTTTCAACAGAAATATGTGTTTCAATGGTGTCTGTTTGATCATTTTCACTTATGGTGCTTGTATCTATTTTTGTGCTGGAGAACTCCTCTTTGAGGGTCAGGAAATTATTGATTTGAATGTCATTATCAAATACTTGCCAATTTTTTACATTATCAGGTACAATTGGCCTATGTTTAATCTCAGCTGAGAATTGGTGATTAGGCTTAAATGGAAATTTACAAGTACTGGAAAAAGATTGCTAGACTGTGAGCATGCAAATTTTGATTCCTTAGAATTTTGGCTAGTTGGGATTCTAAAAAGGTGTTGAGAATTTCAATTGTTGCACCTCTATATGATCTTAATCTAATGTCATTTGTGATAAAGTTTCCTTTCATTTGCTGAATTATCAAATCAGAATCTCCTAAAACTGATATCCTATCTGCTCTTAGGCTTTTGATCATTTTGAGCCCAAGCATAAGGGCTTCATATTCGACCATGTTGTTGGTGCATCTAAAATTTAACCTATATGCATGTCCTTCAGCATGATCATTTTGCATATTGTGTATCCAAATGCCTATCCCTGCTCCCAGCTTATTGACAGATCCATCAAATTCCAAATACCATAGGATTTCTTGTTTAGAGCTATTATCAAGAATTTTCAAGATTTGTTTAGCAGACAGATTTGCATCTTCATTTTCTTTTGGTCTTTCTTGTGTGACTGCTACATGATTGTTCTCGGAGAATTCTTGAATCTTATATGTGGATCTTTCATCTAGGAATTCATTCTGGCTTGAAGCCAAAATGTTAACATTAGTTGGGGTATGAATCTCAGTGTTGTACAAGATGAAAGAATCCATGTCTGAATGCATGGAATAAATGGGAAATTTTTGGGGTTTGTCTTGGCTACTGACCACATACTTAATCAAAGTTTCCCTATATAATCTCTTTGGCTGGCCAAAGACTGAGATGGTGGCATAGGACACATTAAGTTGAAAAGAGCCCTGAAGCTTGGCACCCCAAGATATAGATAATAACATTCCATATTTGGGTGGGATATCAGCGACTACTACATCCATTAGAATAGTCTTGGTAGGGTATTGGACCAGTGATACACACAGATCTTTAATCAATCCTAGGCATCTAACTTGGCTAGAATCAAATGAGAATAGATCTTTGTGTGGCCGGGTTATGTCTAGTTCCAATTTTTCCATCACTGATTTGGGCATTAAGTTGTGAGAGGCCCCGAAATAAAACATTGCATTGTGAAGTATCTTATCAGGAATATTTAAGCTGACATAAAAAGGAGGGACTCCTCCATCTACAAACTTTCCATTTACTTCAGGACCAAATATAAGTTCTGGTTGGTCATCAAGGACATTCACTGCATCTCTGTTTTCTAGAATTTGTAGTGACCTACTGATTTTTTCTCTAAAAACTTCATGCCTAGCCAATTCAGACAGTGGAATGGCTATTTTTAACTTGCTTATTTCAGTCTCCAAATTGAAAGGTTTTTCACCTTGTATTTTAACATTTCAGGCAGCAAGGATATCCTTTTCAGCTGAGTTTTATGTAACTGATTCTTTCACTGGAATATTATTATGAGCTGAAGTCACTTTTACACTATTTTCTAAAGGTTCCTCTATGATTTCTTCAAGAGGAAAAATAGGTGGAGGGTGCTACTTTGACTTTTGTTTGGCTGAAACATCTTCAACAATTAGAGTATTTAGATTTGAAATTGGTTTAGGAGTAGTTTGTATATGAAAATCCTTGAGTTTGGTTTTGGTAGGTTGCTTGATTGCCTTCTGCTTGTTGTCATCAGAGATATCTATTCTCCTACTTCTCAGGTTATACTATTTATGGACTTGATATACAGTTGTGTCATACCCTTCCTTAAAATCAAAGGACTCCCCTGTTTGCATTTGAAACTGACCAAGAGTATGGGCCTCTTAATCTTCTTGAGTTAGGAAAATTTTTTGTCCACTATTGAGACCCATCAAATTTATTTGAGTATCTTCCATGGGTTCACTAGAAGTTGAAGCCTCAACATAGTTTTCTTGAAATGGTGGTCTGATGTTTTGGTCAGGACCAGCTTTCCCAGTGTTAGAATTTTGGTTTTTCCTAAAGTTTGGATTCCTCCCAACATTACTTGGTTGGCCATCCCATGATGATTTCCTCTCAATAGTTTCAACTCTATCCCCAAGTCTATCCATACCTTTAATAATCACATCTATTTTTTGTTCAAACGCAGAAGGCTCTTCCTTAAAAGTTGTTCTTCTCTCAGATCTGGCCCGGTTTCGTTTAGAAATCAGATTAGCCTCTACACTGACAGTTATGCTTTGCATGTCTTCTAAGCTTGGAGGAGCTCTTTCCCTGAGCTGGTAGGCCATGTCTGAGTCAAATCCATTAGGGAATTTGATCAAGGCCTAGTCTGGTGGTGCTCTAAGATTCTGAGGAATAGCATTATAGACATTATTAAATCTGGCACAGCAATCTTGGACACTTTCTTGTGGTCCTCTTTTCAGGTTCTCATATTTTGATAATATGTGTAGGGGATCCTTCTTCTTTTCCCTTCAGTTTAGGAAATTTTGATAAAGGGCTTGTGGATCAGCAATTGTATTTGCAGGGAGGGCCCTAAACCAAGTCTTAACATCACCAGTTAGGCTCCAGACAAAAATTTTCATTCTAACATCATCATCATCAATCTCATAATTCTCAAAATAGTCTGTCATTTTCTTTGTATGTTGTTGTGTTGTGTAAGTACCAACACCATCAAAATAGGTGATTTTGCTTT
This sequence comes from Pinus taeda, assembly GCA_000404065.3. Taxonomy (NCBI): domain Eukaryota; kingdom Viridiplantae; phylum Streptophyta; class Pinopsida; order Pinales; family Pinaceae; genus Pinus; species Pinus taeda. The sequence continues at coordinate 5,372 of APFE031245669.1, forward strand.
GGTAATCCTGAGGCATAGCCCCTGGATTTGCAGGTAATTGCAAGGGATCATATCGGTTTTCCATATTTACAAGGATAAATGTTACAGCTGGAAGGACATGGATAATAGTTGAAATATGTGTTGTAGACGAGGGGTTAGCAAAGCTGGTTTGGAGGAATAATTGTGAACTAGGAGAAGCTACAGTGATAGGAGAAAGGGCTTGTGATTTTCCAGCAGTAAGTTGAGTTTGGATAGGTTTCTGCTGAGGAGTTTCAGGATTTGAATCAGCAGAACTCTCTTGATTCTCTAGTTTCCTAAGGCTCTTAGGGATCAAATTAGGATTGTCAAAAATAAGTGGGGGATTTGGATCTGGATTTGATCTAGTATACTGAACTTTCTTTTTTGGAGCCAGCTTCTAAAAACATATTTTTGGTATTTTCTGGAGATATTTGAAGTTTTGACAATATTTTGAAGGAAGATTTTGAAATATAGGAGGCGTTGGGCTTTCCTCTAGGTATGTTTGAAACAAGGAAACTGATCAAATCTTTGAGACAACTGTTTAAAGCCTAAAACTAGACTGGAGGTGGACTGAAGTAGCTTTTATCTACTCCTGTGATTGCATAGCAAAAAACAGTTTCAAAGGCTACCTGGCCAACTTCAGGCTCCATATGTAGCTTTAGAAAATAAACAGCAGTAACAAACAATGATTCAGGTCCCAGTGGAGTCACCAATGATGTTATCACTCAGATTGTCCCCTAGGAGGATTCTAAGGAGGGGATACGACCGAGGTAACCATAGACCAATCTTTTAGACATAGATTCTAGCCAATCTAAATCTAGAGAGGGCTCTCTTTTTAAAGTTTTAGCTTTGTTTTAAGGTATTTTAGGCTAGTTATGATGTGCAGGGTTTTGTTTTAAATTTGGATGGTGATCTTAGACAAAACTGGGATGCAAGTCTAAACATTCTATTCCATTGGGTAGATGGAGTCTGTGAGGATGAATTTTTGAGTGTGTTTTCTTTGGCAAAAGGTAATACTACAGAGCAAGATAATCAATCTTGGAACAATTTTATAATCTGGAAATAGATGGAATGAAAGCCAGTGGGTGAAGGGCAGTTAAGAATCCTTCATCATGTTGGTAGAGGGAAAATGCATGACTATTATCAAGGAGCAGTAAAGAATTCCTTGCAATTATTCAAAGTGAAAGAATTAGTGGAAACAGGAGCAACTAATAATTCATGTTTATGCTAACTCTGAAGAAAACATAAGTAATAATAGAGATTGAACACAGAGTGTATTTAAACAAAATTTGGGCTATTCTTTTTCTCCATTACTAAGATTATGAAAACATATATGAAGTTTGCAGACACAGAAAATACAAAACACAAGTTAGGAAAACTTATTGATCCATATAAAGACACAAGAATCCTGTAGCATGACCAAGAGCATCAAATCCACATTTAGACAGTGCAGCAACAGTGAACTTCAACAGCCTTTGTATTAAAATTCCTCAGAGTTACAACGCAGTCCAGAAGAGATATCACCAACCCCGAATACAAACAAAAAAAGAGTTACAAAATATCTTATGGAAAAATATCCCGCAATAACTTCATCCATATACTTTTACAAGGAAATAAATGCCATTGGAAACAAGGAAAAATGAATGCAGAAGTAATTGCTGCTATGCTGGCTGCTTTAATTGATCAGATATGTTTGACTTTTACACTCAGTGAGTCGGCTGATAGTCTTTCTTTTATTAGCTTTGTTGAGTTTCTGCCCTGGCCCCTTCATCTGCGCCTGATTCCGCTTTAATGCATTTTGGTGTGACTTCCTTCCCCTTTTGTTTTCATTTTTTATGATATGTGGCACGTGCATTGAATTTGATTGATTGTAGATGATCAAAAAGAGAACTAAAACTACCTTGGTAAAACCTCTAACATGCTCTGCCACCATTGCTCTGTTGGCAACTGGTGCCTCTGTAGTTTTATCAATATTTCATCAGCTTCAGTATACCTCTAGAAATCGGGTTGGACTTCAAAAAGATGTGTTATTTCATGCTCAATATAGAACAGATTTTCCAATTTTTCATATAAGCTCTGTCCAGAGGGAGGTGCTATGTCTTCTGAAGTGCTTGATGATGCAGTCATCTGAATGGCAACATATGTATTCACCCTATGAGCATATTGTTCATGTGTCAACAGTCTTTGATTGCTGGTTACCAAATTGGGTAGACCCTTTTGCTATAGGACTGTAAACTTTTCTATAAAGGCATTTATTTCCATCTGCATTTCTTGACATTTTCTCTCCAGATTCTGTATAAAATTCCTCATGGTTAGCACCTTTTTAACTGTCAAAATGGTACCCGTTATGTCCCGGATATCTAGAGCTGCTAGTTGTTCTTTGGTATGAGTATTCAAAAAATGAATTAGTCTATTGGCCCATTCAGGCATGTTTCCCAATGATGCTCTGGCCTTTTGAATCTCTACTTGGGCTATTTCTATCAATTCAATTTGCTCATAAATAGTCTGTATTGATCTCCATTGATCAGTGATGGACTGGCCAATCTTGGTCCACAAAATTGTTTTGATTTCTGATAGAGGTTTATGAAGAGCAAGATCTTTCTCCAAGGATTTTACCTTATGTTCCAAGGCCTTTACCTCTCTTGTTTTTTCTGCCACAATTATTTTAGATTTATCATAGCTTACCTCTAACTTGGCCAGTTTTTCTTTGGCTTCTTTTAGCTCTGCTATTTGGAGTTCTAACTCCTTTATTGCCTTCATCATCTCTTCCATGCCCATGTTGGTATCTGGGGCTGTTGTTGTTGCTGCCGCTGAAGCATTTGTGGCTGATGTACCTGCTGTTGATGCTAGGACAGTGGGAGGGATTGCTGCTGTGACTGTGGGGGGAGCAGTGGTAACTGTTGGAGCTGTTTCAGGTGGCTGGGAGGTCGACTCTCCCTGCTTGGCTTGCAATGCTTTCTCCAATTCTTGCTCTGTTTCAGTTAATCTTTGATTCATCTTCATCAACTAATCCATCATGTCTTCCTCTGCCTTTTCTTGTGCAAGTTCTATAGTTTGTGGGTGCATGGTAACAGGCAGCTTCAATTGCTTCCTAAGTGCAGCAATATCTTCCTCTTTTTTCTTTATGAGTGCTTCGATGCCCTTGGCATCCTTGGGATCATGTCCCAACTCAATAATAATTTCTTCTAAGGTCTTTATTCTGTTGTCTTTAGCTAAGGAAGATATCTTTTCCAAATCCAATTGGGCAGATGTATTGCTTAATGAATCCTACAATTTGTGGGCCAACATTGCCTTATCTACCAATGTAGAGTAAACCATTTCACCAGTTTGTTTGTGCAGATCAATCTGGTCCATTGGGTGTATATCTTTGGCAAGGACCTCTAAATTTGTTCTTATATAGTCAGCTGCTGACTGTGGTTGCTGAACTCTAGGTCTAAAATGACTTAAGATCATTTTTTCCTCCTTAATGTCATATGCAGCCATTAGTCTTTGCTGTTTGAAGGGTGTCATTTTGAGAAATTGATCATAAAGTTGTAGTCTCAATGGCTCATTCTGGGCCTTAATGTCCATGAATGTTCTTTTAATATCAGAACACTTCTTACTTTGTGGCCTTGAGGAACTTCCATACTATGCTGCCTCTCCATTTCCTGTCTGTGAGAGTTGGTGGATGTTTGTTGGCTAGTTGCCCTCTCCTCTCTTGGACTCTCTGTGATTTCTTCAACAATTTCCTCTTCAGGTAGAGGATCTACTCTTTGCCTTTTGGCCTTTGGCTGCTCCGCTGATCCACTTGTAGGTGTGGTCTCTTCTCTGTCCCTTTTCTTGCTGCTTTCCTCATTGACAGGAGACTGTAATTCTGGTACCTCTGGTGCCTTTGTCTGCAATGAAGGGGCATTCCCTTGATCCTGTTCCTTTGATGTTGTTGGTGGATCTGTCATCATGTGTTGCTATGAGCCCAACACCTCTTTGCCCTTTGATGTTCTAGCAGTTGGTGTAGTGCTTTCCTGGGTCGGTTGCTGTGAAGTTCCAGCAGATGATGTGCTTACCCTCGTTTGTTGTGGCACTTTGAATGACACTTATTCAAAAGAATCTAGTTCAAGAGTCTTTTCAAGATTTTTCATATTTTGTTCCATTTTCTCTTCCTCAGTGAGTTGTTCAATTAGTGTGCCTTCTACCCACTCATCTTGGTTGGCAAATTGTTCTATTTCAGGGATCTTACAATGTTCATAGGCTGGCAGCCTATATTTTATTTTTCTTGCGTTGATAAAGCCATTTGGGTCATAGGGTACCCACCAAAACCTTCTTTTTAATCTGAATTTTTCACCCAATATCTTGTCAGCACCTTGCCATCCTTCTTTTTTGTTCATGACATAGGGGCTTAACTGGTCTCTTAGTTTCAACTGAGCCTTCTTCTTGGTGCTATGAAAATGAGTCAAATATGAATTGATAAATTGCCTAAAATATTCCAAGGCAAAAAGTCTCATAGGCACATATTTTGGCAGCTTGTAGGGGCACAACTCACAGCCATATATCCTGATCTTAGTGCGATTCTGGTATAAGTAACAGTCACCTATTTTGTAGCTTTTGGAGAGTTGTAATATTTTATGCATATCATAAGACAGTCTAGGAGGAGGAGTTCTCATCATTAGAGAAGAGACTGGATATATGAACATGTCAATAAATTCACAGTAAGAGTAAGGAGAGTTGTGGACTTCATGAAGGACTGAGGTCCAAAAAATCACAGACCTCTTTTCTCCTTTAGAATCCAATTTTCTAATGGGAAATTGGAAACTGTCTGGCTGATAATACAGGAACAGATGATATATGTAGGATGAGTACTTGAAGACTCTCTCCCTGTCTAGATTCAAGAGTTGGTCATGGATCTTATTGGCAATGAATTTAGCATAGTTGTATTTGACAGCAGGGGGCTGCCCTGGAGTGAATATGGACAATAAAACTAACACAGTCTCATCAACATATTCACTTGTCTTGAACCTCGTAATATAAGATATCATATCAACAAGTAATTTACCCACTTCATTGAACCATGCATAGTGAAAAGGAGGTGGCTCTGTAGGCTGACAATTTGGTTTCATAAATACTTGGGCAATTCGAGCTATCTCTGAGATGGGGAGTTTGGGACCCTCATCAAGCAAGAATTTCATAGTAAGAGGAAACATGAGATAAGTTGGTTTCATTTTTAGCATTTAATTGATGGAGTCAGGAGTTATATGAAAGAGGGTAGTTCCAGATGGAGTTTTGACTGCCCTTTGGGTTGGCTCATAGTTTTCACAGCAGAGGTGAATTATCTCAGGGAAAATATTGACAGAGGGGAGGTAGTACATGGGTAAATTTGATTCCCATATCCCATAAAAAATATTTTTGCTTAGGTAATTGTTCCTGAGTTCACAAAATGCTTGGAGATGGTTTTTGTCACCAACTAAGTCCAGGATTTGAAAATCCCTATTAGCTAAGGGCAGCCACTCCAATTCCTTGTGGGGTGCATTAAGAGGAGTAACATTCAGGGCCACTAGAGCAAGGGCTTCCATTTTGTAAATTCTCTTGTGATTTTTTAATTGGAATGTGGGTCTGTACAGCAATAGTAAGTAAAACAGTGGCTCTGGGGCTTTTCTCAAAGGATTTGCAGACTACAGCGAGTCGTATTTGACTTGGCGAGTAGAATTTGAGGTGGAAAACGAAGCTTGCATAGTTTTTGTAGTAAATAATGAACAAAAACAATTCAGGGCTTTTTCATTTAGCAAATTCAAACTTAAAGTGAACTCGAGTTTAGCTTAGTAGGAGAAATTTGCAGAGGGAGATGGTGTTTGTGGGATTTCTTGGAAAAACGGGCAACAACAGTAGTTACAGTGTGCAATTTCGCAGGTATTTTGACAAATTGAACTCAAATTCCAGCGTTTTTATAGACTTAGCAGAAGAGACTGGAAAACACAGGGTTTTAGGAGTATAACTCGGGTAAATACCTGTTTAACGGACGCCTTGTTCAAGATGTAGGTGGCAGACCGAGCTGAAGGGCCGAGCTGTGGAGTTAATTTCTTTGGGTGGTAGACTGTGTAGTGGAAATGTCACTTTGAACGTGAAAGAGCATGCAATAGTCGAGCAGAAGAAACAAAGGAAAATGAACAAAAACGACATTTTATACCTTTTTAACAAAAAATTTGGTTTTGGCGGGTTTTTGGTGTGCTTTGGTCGGGTGACGTCAGCATGATGTGAATACTTTTTGCGTAGCAGGTTGACGTGGCAGTGACACGGCGGCAAAGGGGTGGCAATGTACGCAGGCGACATGGTGGTGACATGGGGCTGACGTGGGTGCAACGTCAGCTGATGACGCAAGGGTGACGTCAGTAGGGAGGCAGCGGGGCGGTAAGCGGTATTCCCCGCACCGTCTTTGGGTCAAGGTGGTATTGGAAGGGGGGGCTCCGATCATGCTGAGAAGTTGACACCTGTCTTCTATATAGCGGCAATACGGCCCATCCCCCAGACGCTATTGTTCGGTGATCAGAGGGGTTCCGATATCACCGCGAGCTGTCAGATTTGTGCGCGATGATCGAACTGTGGGCGGTGAATGGAGCTGGCGGGCTGCTATGGTGCAGGTCCCACCATATAAATCAACGTTTTTATATGTTTTGTGGGGTATAAAACTTTGGTTATCTGGGTTATTATATGGTTTATGTTGGCGGCTTTGGTTATTTGTTTAACAAAACATGTAAACAAATCCCGATGGAGCGTGTGGAGGGTTGTTATTGGCCCCGGATGGACCAATTACTCCCGAAAAAATTAAAATATGACCATAACTTTATCTTAGGGTAGGGATATTAAATAATTTCAGGGTTTTTTTGTATTTACATAATACGGAAAAGGGGTTTTGTTAGGGATTTAATATAATAGGATTAGTATGTTAATATGTGTTTAGAAGGGAAGCGCTAAGTTCTAGAGTTAGGAACTTAGGCTTAGGGAAATGAGAGGGTTTTTAGCAGCATAGTTGAATAGTTTAGGCTTAGGAGAAAATCAATATTTTACACAAGAAATGTGGCTTCTCTTCCTAAGTAAAAATAGAGTTTTCACTTAGTCTTTTTTCATGAAATGAAGTAAACTAGGAGTATTGAGCAAATCTCAGTGTCCTTGGAGGGAGGTTAGTGAGTGGTTGATGGGAGAAGAAAGAGGGGGAGTTAGACATGCAACATCTGATATATCACCACACTTTGCCATGATTTTTATGATATTCATAAGAGATGAATTATCTTTGAGAAAGAGGATCACTCATGCAACTGCTTCTGCAACATCAAAACTACTTACCCATCCTATTACTCCTAACAATTTTTCTTCATTTTCATTGGGTGCCTTTGAACTAGCAAACACTGATTCTCTTCTTTTCTTTTAGCTGCCATCCTATCTAAATCTACCCTTATCTCTTCCAAGGGCCCAGATTAAATAGTTGGGCTCCTTTGCTTCTCTACCTAGCTACTCATCTGCCAAGCTTGAACTGTTTGGACAGACCTTTACTCTCTATTCTAAGACAAGTGAATTGAAATATGAACCTGGCAAAGATTAAGTTGTTTGGCCATTCATGAACCATGATAAGAGTCAAGCAACTGCACATAGTGAAATTCTTCAAAATATGAACCTTTGCAACATGGAAAGGATGAACATATTTGGCACTTCTCTAGTCAATCATGAAAAATGAAACCTATTGGTATAGGAACCTAACAGACTCCAGTTCTACAAATAGACTATTATGTTGCATGCCTCAGCCCATAAATGCAGAGGTATGCCTTGGTCATGCAACATCTCCCTCGCTGCTCCCACAATGCTACGATTCTTTCTCTCAGCCACCCCATTCTTCTATGGGTTGTGGGGTGTTGTCAACTCTCATTGAATGCCTTCTTTTGCACAGAAATTTTTGAATTCATTCAACACATACTCACCTCCATTATCACTCCTGAGAGCCTTCACCTTCTTGCTAATTTATTTCTCAACCAGTGCCTTGAATTCTATGAACTTGGAGAATGTCTCATCTTTCTTCTACATGAAGAATATCCAACACTTCCGTGAGTATTCATTAATCAAAATGAAAAAATCTGCGTGCCTAGCAGTGGAGGTCGTCGAGAAATGGCAACAAACATCAAAGTGGATCCTTTCTAGGATTGCATGTGCATTGTTGTCCCGATCATGGAATGTGGATTTTTTGTACTTCGCCAAAGTACATCCTACTACTCAAGTGCTCCTTTGGGAAGGCCTCTGGTTATCTACTACATAATCTTCAAGGAACCATGATGTAAATGGCCAAGCATTATGTGCCAAATTTCATTGATGTCATGAATCTTCACCTTCTCTACATTAGTGCTTAATGCATCATATTCTTCCACATATATATTATACATGTTCTTCACATGAACCCTAATCTCCTTAACCTGTCTTGTGACTATGTGTCTTGGGAATTCCTTTCCTTTTTGAAGATCACATCATAACCATGATCTTCCAAAACTGCAATAGAGATAATATTTTTCTTTAAGATCAACACAAACATGAAATCCTTGATCCTAAGAGGGGAGCCTAAATCCCTCTAATAAGTGACTATACCGACCCTAGTCCCGCTATACCTTTCGTCATCCCCCATCTCAATGTGAATCTGGAGATCTTTCTCCTCCAAGGCATTGAAAAAATCTCTACACCCTATCATGTGGAACGATGCACCGAGTCCAAGCACCACACACTTCCCATCACTATGTTGGCCATGCATGCCATAAGGGTAAATTTAAGGTCAAACTATGAAGCCTCAGACACTTCTTCTCCTCCTAAGGTCTTCTTGCTTGCCTTATTATGTGGACACTTTGTTGTTAAAATTATGAAACTACGGTCAAATTCCACTTTGGACAGGTCACATGATGGAGATAATGATTGCATTGAATTCCTATTTTCAGGAGGACCAAAATAGACCTAAATATTAGCTCGCTTGGATAAGTAGAAGCTGGTTTTTTAATTTATGTTCCCACTCATGTAAATTGGATTAGATCAGCCCTATGCATATGTACAATTGGACAGGTCGATCTCAACATCAAGTGGACCCCCATGGGAGCCTACAAATAGAAGATACCTCAATATCATTTGGACACATTGATCAAGCCATCTTCTCTTCTCTTCTATTGTCTTGGTTCACACAGGTTTGATGGAGAAAGTTTGCACAAGGGTTTGAAACTATAGCGTTGAAGCTCGCACGAAACTAGGGTTTTTGTTTCTCAGTCTCTAGCTCGTAACTGAGCATTCTCGGCCCTGGATGCAACCACAAAGTGGTCAATGGTGCATTTGAGAAGCCTCGAATGCTCACACAGTAGCCTGAAGGGATCATCTAGGGTTTCTAAAGAAAATCAAGTAGTCTAGTCACCAGACTCACGTACAGAGTGGTCACGGATGCGTCTGGGAAGCCTCAAACACTCGCACAGTAGACTAAAGGGTGTTTTTGGGGGTTTGAGGTAGATCTAAGTGTATTTATCCCTAGTCGCATGCATATAGTTAACTAGGGAGCTTACGAGACTACCATAGTCACTTGCACAGCGCCTCCTCCATGTGTTTAAGACTAAAAGATGAAACTTCAGTACTCTGAATATTCCGCTGAATGACAGTAGTGTTCATTAGTAGGCTACAAACAGTGACAGTACATTACAGTCCTTAGAATCATGATTTTGAATACAAGCATGTTTAGGTTCATTTCGTGGATTTTCTAGCTATTGTGAAGATATGGATCATTTTACTCTCTTTTGTTGAATCATTTGATGAGAATCTATAAGAAAAAATTTTAATTTGCAAGGGTTTTCCACATAGTGGGTTTTTCCCTGGTCTCTGACCAATCCTAGTGTCTCTATGTGTGCATTCTTTTCTTCTATTGTTCCTTTATGTTTTTTTTGCATTGATGATGATGATATTATTCATTCTACATAATTACATAATTTGATGAATAATGATGTAAATATGAATAATGTCATGATGTTAAGGGGTGAACTTAATGTGTTAATGAATAAATGCAATTATCAAAGCAAAGAAAAATAAAGCCTTTAGAAAAATTTAACATGGTATTAGAGATGGACGGAAGAAAATGCATGGAGGTCACCCCAATGATTACACCATTGATGGAAGCAAGAAGAGGATGGTGGAGACCTAAAATAATTATATGGTTTGACGAAAACCTTAGGCATCTTGATTATTATGGTTTTATGAGGTTAGGGTTTTGAGATAAACCTTGGTTTATGAAATAGATATGAGATATGAAACCTAGCATGGTCAATGTGAATATACTCAAGCACTTGCAAAAGATTTGATGAAGCCCTAGATGGGATAGTCTCTAGGAGTCTTGGTTGGTTAATTGAAGGCAAGATTGGTATGTGTAAAATGGACATTAATGGCTCTTGAAGGATGGAGAGAATCACCTCTCATTGAAGATAATTATTTCTTGACCTATGATACTTCTTACTTTTGTTTAGACTTGTATGATTCTTGCATGTGTATTTAAGTATAGCCTCTGTGATGAGATGTGATAAGTGGATCCTTCTTGAGGATCATTTGAAATGCATGAAAGATGGCTAGAATTGGAAAAGGTAAAGAGGCACTATATGAAAATGTGACAAAGTGCTACAAGTTTCCTGTGTCTAATAGGTGCACGGGTATTTGGATACCACAAGGTATGCATGGCATGTTACATTGAATGGCTAGGTAATCCCTAAGGTATGGTTAGAATGTCTATGACTCATGAAAATGATTTGGATTTATGTTTCCTATGATGAAATGGTGCACCTGGTATTGAATTTTTTATCTTCTTGAAATCTTGATCTTTGGTATTTATGGTATACTTGATGTTTGGCTAACATATATCTATTGGATATCTTGATCTCATAAAGAAGGCTAGCACCTTGAAGATGATACTCTTGATACTTGTCATGCATAAGTCATGATGGATTTCACATAGAAGGATAGCTCATTAACTCTTTATAATACTTGTGATGAACATGATGAAAGTATGCTAAAAAGAGTCGAAACTCTTGTTGTTTTGATAAAGTTCGATTGAATGACCTTACTTGATCATATTGATAATGACAAGCATGTTAACCTTGATGATGGAGGTATAACTATGAGGTTTTACTAACTACAGTCATGTCTTAATGTGATGAGTAATTATGGTGTATGGTAAAATTGATTGTCCTAACTTGATGGATTGACTTGATATTGTTACATATGTCTAATACCCTAATCACTCGACTCTAATCACTTGATGAAGGATTTATGTCATAATTTTGATGATCCTTATGGATATATGTTTGATGTTATTATCTAACATATATGTTGTTGCATGACTCTACTATAGACAGGTTGATGACATGAAAGAAGATGAATGAAGTGGATTCCCATTCAGAGGGAGAAACTATCCTCAAGATTCTTAATCATATTACTATTGGTGTTCAGATATGAATTATGGAATTCACCCTTCCCCACATTATTTGTCAACCTGGGGCTCGTTAATTTTTTCAAAGCTATCGTGCAAAGTCTATGAAGGCCACATGTTCCTTACCCAATATTGACCAATCAATCAAGCATATTATTTAAATAATAGCAAGCAAATAACAATAACATCTAGAAAATAATAGTAACAACAAATCAGAGTAACAACAATCTAAATTCATAGTGATGCAGTCAATAAATCATTACAGCAATAAAGAAAGCAACCATAACCAACACAAATCTATACACACAACGATTCCAACAGCACCTGATCAGGAGAGTGGGCATGACTCTTCGATCATGGTTGTGCCAAAAGATTGAAGATTGTTTAGTGCTCAAGAAATCAGAATTTCATTAGTCAAAAGGAAATACAGTAAAGTCAGATTTTACACTTCTCGGATCCCATCTGCATTTCTGCCTCCTTAACCATTACCTATACATTTCATTGTTACAAAAATAGTACGAAAAAACTCAAAGATTCGACATCTTTGTCTACCTGCAAATATACAAAAATTGTTAAGGAAGAAACATAATGCAAAAGATAGCAATAATATTAATCCATCAGCTTCTCGTTGGTTAAACATTGTTGCAATCCCTATCCCATAATAGCACTTCCAGCTCATCAACACTTTTACATTGATTTGTAGCATGTTGTTAATCATTATCTTAATTATGTAAGAAATATTTAGTTAGCAAGTTGCATAGGCAACATTCCCCTTAGGACTACATTTCATTAATTAGTATTCAAAAAAAACATGCCAATTTATCATACCGTCATTGTTGAGACATGAATTTGTTGGGTGTGGAACCTGATTATCTTCTATATTCAAAGGTATCGTTGCATTGGACCCCAGTTCATAATGCGGGAACAATGTCGGCCGTAAAATATTCGCTACAGGGGGGATGGCTACGACCCTTGGGAGCCCTCCCCCCACTAGCAGGGAGATCCCCTTGGGAGCCCTCCCCCCACTAGTAGGGAGATCCCCTTGGGAGCCCCCCCCGACAGGGAGATCGAGGACAGTGCCCCCGAAGCTAAAAATAGATGTAAATTTGCCTTGTAAAATGTTGTAATTTCATAGTCAATCTGGGTTTTCATTAGGCGGAGATCTGATGGTAGAAGTTATGTTTAATTTAGAGTTTTTTGCCCTAGAAGGAAACCCCTGGCTATATATGAGGGAATTGTATTGCGTCTATGTAGATCTGTATTTTGAGTGAGGAAGAAAGAGGAGATTGGGAGCAAAGAGGGAATTACAACAAATCTGTTGCAGGTTGTATCTCTTCAGTTTGCTGGATAATATAAAAGGAAGGACTAGTTGTTTCTCCATGGACATAGCCCAAACTGGGTGAACCACATATATCTATGTCTCTCTTGTTTTATTTTTTTATGTGTTTATATTTCTGCAATATTTTATGTGTTCAATTGCTCTGTAATATATAATTTTATAACATAATTAACCTCGCAAAAAGCTATGAAATGGGTAAGGTGAAGTGGATAAAAATAGGTAAAAACAGGAAAATATATCGACCAACATCTCCCCCCAACTGGCTTATCTATATGTCCTCATGCAGCTTGTTTATTGTGAGGGTCTAGATTAGGCTCACTACGACTAAAATGGAGTTGTGAAAGATCATATCGTGCAACCATATCTGTCCTGGGAGGTTTAAATCCATCCGAGCGAAGGGTGTCCTTCCACCAATCCTCTTCTACCACATAAGTCATCGTGTATTTCTTAGAAGGCAACCAAATGATGGGGAATTGAAATATTAGCCTTATCCATCAGACCCCACAGTGTCATATGCATGTGATATAATGTGGAATTCTCTTCAAAACCTTGGCAAAATTGGAGGCCCCAAAAGGTTCTCTCACACAAACTATTGATAAGGACAACATCCAAAACTTCTGACAATGTTATGAAACCGGCTCACAAAAAGATAGAAAAGATAGATCAAAACCTTAGAAACCAGCCTCTTCGAGGGGGAAACCTCCTTTACATTACACAAATGAACAATTATTGGATGATACAAATGACAAGACCTCCTTTCTATATATAGGATTCTAAGGGGTCATAATATAATCAGAGCCGACCTAACAATAATAATGTAAGGGCACAATAATAACAATAATGGTCTTCTATGGGACACAATAATAAAAATATGGGGACTACATGGGCACAACAATATAATAAGGGGGTTGTACTAATAACAATAAGGGGTTACACTAGTAGTATAGGGATCTAACGGACAAGTGTCCTCAGCTTCCTCTTGACAAGTAAAGATTTTCCTCATGCACAAGTCAACACACCACTTCTGTGTTGTCAACATCTAGTCCTTTTGTCCTTCCAGCTGCAGGAATGTTTGATGTATGTTATAAATATCTATAGATTGGCAATGTTCCATTGTCATCACAAGTGGTCGATTTTCTTGATTTTCTTCGAACGTGTTGAATTCATTTTTCCACCTAACCTGATTAATAATAAAGGATGTGAATTCTCTCAGCTAAATTTCTCCCACATATGGTACTATATTGAATGACTCATCATTCTCCATGATGTAATTATGCATATAAAGCTCACACATCAAATGCTAGTTTAATTTCTTGTGGGTTCTCAAAATCCTCAGGAACTACATGGGGTCTTCAATATCATGCCTTATCTCCTTATGGGTACTCTCCTGGAAGAAGTCAGGTATTGTTCATGGAGGAACAGGGCATAGTAATGAGCAAGAGGTCTATAATCGATGATCTGTTGCTTCAAGGAAAACATCTTGTCTTTATCTACTTTTAATCAATGGACTTGACCTTGGAACTCCTCGACCTTCTTATGTATATTATCCTACATCTACTTAGCCTTCTCCACCTGAGTGATATGATCAGCCACCACTCTCGTTGCTTGGTCCCGAATTTTCTTCCGCTCCGGTGAGCTTCTATAGGAATAGACCACGCTGAACGTTGGAAGCAGTAGCCTTCCATTTTTGAATTTTTTTTGTTAATAGGAATTCTTGAGCCTCTACCAAATGGAGAAGTGATTTGGTTTGCATGGATGTTGAGGCCATCTGCTTGTCTTCTGTTTGCACTGTTGTTAATGTTGTTCTATCGGTTCTGGGAGTTACAGTAGCTTTATCAACATTCTCTTTTCGCTTTCTTTCCCTTCTCCATGACCATATCACATGTTTTTTCAATTTACTAACTTCCATTTTTAATTGAATGCTTTCTCTGAACATAAATAGATATAAGTTTTGGATGGGGTCCTTCTTTTTCATTCACTGCTCGATAAATTCTTGGTTTAAAATGACCTCCTCTATTTGTCTTACGACCAATGTTGGGTTTGGTGGATTAACATCAGCAAATTCATCGGTCAGTTCCTGCTTTACTATCAATTCCTCCACTTGTTCAACTACCAGTATCCATGGAGCAACTTTAGCTCCCCCTACTGCAGGTTCTGGTATGACGATATTTCTTTCCAATGACACAGAAGCTAGTACTGGTTCCTGAAGGTTGGTGCCATTAACATCTCCTTCTTGCAATTTTTCTGAGGCTCTAGTTTCTTCTCCTACTTGCTCAGGAATTGATACTAGTCCTTGCGGGTCTTAATCAGGAACCACGTCTTTTTGCATCTGCTTAGTAGTTGAGACTGGCTCGTGTAGAATGGTATCAATAGTAACCCTCCTATTTGTTTGTCGGATGACACTAGTTCTTATGGAGCAATGTAACCAGCAAAATCCCCTTCTACTTTCTCATAATTTGACACTGGTTTTTGTGGGACAGTGTCAAGGGTAGCTTCCTCCTCCATTGGTTCAACCATTAACACTATTTCTTGTGGGGCAGTGTCAAGGGTGACTTCTTCCTCCATTTTTCCAATAGTTGACAGCGGTTCTTGTGGGACAGTGACACCAATGGATCCCTCTTCTATTTGTTCAACCATTGACACTAGTTCTTGTGGTACAGTGTCAATAGTGGCCCCTTCCTCTGTAATTCCTCCAAAAAACCTCAATTCCAGAGGAAAAATATTTTCTTTTACTACACATGGAGAATGTAATTTCCTTTCCCCCCTCAACAGGGAAGCAAGGAGTGGAGAATGAGGAGTAACATCTTTAATTCCCACCCCTCTAATGCCTTCTACCTCAATTTCCTTAGCTTCGCTCGTATCTCCCGCATCATCTAAATAGTTTATCATATCTTCTTCTCTTTCTTTCTCCACTCCCTCTGGTGATTGTTTTGTTTCTTTCTCCATGGGTTCAATAGTGGAAACTGGTTCTTGTGGTGCAATGCCAACTGCGACTTCCTCTTCTTCAAACAATTCTTCTTCAACCCTTACTAGAATCATATATGCAACCTCTCCTTCTACTAGCTCAACCAATTGTTTCCAAGTCACAGGAGTTTGTGACAGGGCATGCATCACTAAAAATCTGATAAGACCATGATTTTTTTGGACTGCCAATGCTTGGCATGACCAATGCACAAACCATGCCATTAATTGAATATTGTTACAAATAAAGAACAAAATATCTAAGGGATTAACTTGACAAAACCGAAGACATGCCAAAAGCTTTAAATGCTACTTAAAAAGGGTAGAGAGGCAACCTTCACAGGGAATGTATTGCAATACAAAGTATGCAACCTCGACCCATGGTTGTGGCAATGATTTTCAATCATATCATTTCCTCTTCTTTACCAAATTTTCTCCTTCCTACCAAAATAACTCCGGAAATTTTGGCATGGGTGTTCTCCTAGAGAACCACTTTTATAGTCCTTACAGAAATCCACTAATAGTCGAAATAACTTCTTATGTCACCTGAATTTCTAGTCTACGAACTCTAAAACAATTCCCTTCCAAATCCAACGCGAACTCAATTGTTACCCCTTCGCAAATGCATGTAACCTTTCAAAATAGATATGCCATCCTACGTCCTGAAAGATACGCCATACATCTACTTAACACTGAACCTGCACTATGTATTCTAGCTCGTGTCTAAAGGCTTGGTCACCCATTCTATCTGTTTTTTTGTAGCAGCATTCGAAGTAGCAACAAGTCATTGAGGGGGTTGTTAACCGATAAATTTTGTAGTGATAGGGATGACTATAAATCTGGGACGAAGGTTATGCCAGTATTGATGGTAAATGTGTTATAGTTATGGTAATTACTCAAATGAATTGGAAAAGACTACAAACTAATGCAGGCCTGCATATTCATATAAAATTCCATTTTTGATGCGCATGGATATACGTGAAGGTTATAATGCGAATAAAAATGGATCATGGCAATGATGAGTAATTAAAGCGAGAGATCATGGTAATTATGAGTGATTAAAGTGAGATTTAATAATAATTATGAAATGCCATCATTATTATTAAATACGAGATCTCCCCCCCCCCTCCTCTAGCTAAGGTATGACCGTCCTTAGTCATGATAGGTCATGTCATAAATGAGATACAAATCAAATCCACAGAGTCGTTCAGGGACGTACCTGGAAACTTACCTTAGCATAATGTCAGCATTGGTGGAGTAATAGCACTAGTGGAGTATCAACATTAGCAGAGTAACAACAACAGTGGAGTATTAGCATCGATGGAGCATCAACATTGGTGAAGTAACCACACCCGTTGAGTATCCGCATTGGTGGAGTAACAACATGAGTGGAGTATCAACATCAGTTGAGTAATAGCACCATTGAAGTAACAACACCAGTGGAGAATAAACATTAGTGAAGTAAAAACACCAATGGAGTAACAACATCAGTGGAGTAATAACACCATTGGAGTATTAGCATCGGTGAAGTAACAACACCCGTTGAGTATCTGCATCGGTGGAGCAACAACACCAGTGGAGTGCAACACCTGCAAGAAAAAGAGTGCTACTGATGAAGTAGCAGCAAAGTTTAATTTTATTATTATTGTATATATATATATATATATTATATATTATATAATATATTATATATATATATATATATATATATATATATATTTATATATATATATATAATATGATTATATATATAGATAGATATTCAATTTGTGGTGCAGAGGAAGTGTTCTATGCACTAATGATTTCAAAACCATAGTTATCATAAATATTCTTAACAAAGGAGTCCCTAGAATTCAGGAGATGATATAATTTAAGGCGATGTCCATCTACAAATAAAGGAGTGTGTGCCTCATCTATTTCTGTAAGTCTAACAATCCCATTGTCAAATACTGCATCAACTGCATATGGTCCCATCCACCAAGAGCGGAGTTTTCCCTTGAAGTCCTTGAATCAGAAGTCATAGAGTAACGCCCAATCACCTTTTTGAAACACCTTTTTCTTGATGAATTTATCGCGCCACTTGATTCGTCACTGCTGAAGTACAGTAGTATTTTGTACATCTATCTAGAGAATTTAATCTAACTCATTTATTTGTTCCAGTCAGTGTTTCTAGGCTACAGTAAGATCCAAGCCTACTTCAAGCGCTGTCTTGAGTGTCTTAATTTCGAATTCCACTGGAAATAAAGGGGCTTTTCCATACACAAGCTCATATGGTGAAAATATCATTGTATTATGCCATGTCGTTCTATACACCCAAAGTGATTCAGGAAGTTACTCATCCTAGTTTCAGTGATGGTTAGCTACAGTCTTTGTGAGGATATTTTCCAGTACCTTATTTGTGCTCTTAACTTGGCCATTTTCCTGAGGATGATATGGAGATGTCACCCTATGTTTGATCCCATATTTTTCCATAATGGCTGCTATTAAATGTGATGTGAATTATGCCCCTCCATATCAGACTCTCTCTCTAGGAAATTCGTACCGAGCGAAAATTTCTTTGAATAAAAAGTCTCCACCCATTTTGTCACATAATCTATGCAGTTAAGAATGTGGACTTTCTGATGAGGAGGAGGGTTAAATGGCCCGACAAAATTGATAGCCCACTTTTCAAAAGGCTCCAAGACTAATTGAAGTTGTAGTGGCATTTCAACTGATCAACCAGGTTGACCTCTTCATTGACAGTTGTCACATCCCTGAACATATTTTCTGACATCACAGAAATAGAAAGCCAATAGTAACCCATCTACAACACCTTATGACCAGTTCGCTTATCTGCAAAATTCCCTCTGTAAGGACCATCATGCGTAACTTTTAGAATATCATAAATCTCATCCTCCCCTACACAAGGCAAAATTTGTTGATCTGGTCCAATGTAGAATAGATATCCCTATATCCATGTATAACAGGCACTTTGCTAGATAATTCTTCATTGTTCTCTATACGAAAAATGATTAGGTACATTTCCTATAACAAGATAGTTAGCAACATCTACATACCAGGGAATGTGAGTAGAAATTGCAAAGAGATGCTCATCAAGAAAAATATCCTCTATAGATGTATCTTCATCATTAGTATTCAGCTTAGACAAGAAATATGCTACCACATTATAGTTTCCTAGTTTATCAGTACAATAGTAATATCAAATTCTTGTATCAATAACAACCATCTTGTAATTCGATCAGGAGTTATCAGTTTTTTCATGAGATACCTGATGGTTGAATGCTCTATGTGCACAAAGTTGGGGTACCCTATAATATAATGCCAAAATTTGTTAATAGCATATATGATAGCCAAAAAAAAAATTCTATTACCGTATAATTGAGTTCAGTGGGAGTTAAATTCTTGGTGACATAGTAAATCGCATACGGTTTCTTGTCCTCATGTTGTCCCAAGGATACCCCTACTATTGTATGAGAAGCATATGTGGAGTTATGAAATGAGAATTTCCGGTCAGGGCCTCATAATATTGGGGCCTTACTAACTGGTTTCTTGATTTCTGAAAAAGCTGCTTCACATGCATCAGTCCACACAAATTTTGCATCTTTAGGTAATCACTGGGAAAGTGGAAATTTTATTTTAGAAAAAATCTCTATAAAGTGTCGATAATAGCTAGCATAACCAATAAATCTATGTACCATCATTGGTGTCTTTGGTGTAGGAAACTTTAATATTACCTCAACCTTGGTAGGATCAACCCATATTCCTACAGCTGAAAGTAAGTGCCCCAGAACTACCCCTTCTTCCATCATCATATGAAATTTCACTGTACTAAGAGAAACATGAGTATTTTTGCATTGTTTAAGTACATTTTCTAAATTCTCCAGAAATTCTTCGAAATAATCCTCGTATGGGATAAATTCATCCATGTAAATTTCGACATTGTCATTAACTAGATCAGAAACAATTCCCAGTATTGCTCGTTGAAAGGTAGTAGGCGCATTACAGAGGCCAAATGGAAGGACACACTATGAAAAAGTCCCCCAAGGAAAAGTAAATGTAGTTTTATCCTGATCCTTAGGAGCTATCTAGATCTGGTTATATCCACTAAATCCATCCATAAACGAGAAGAACTTCTTCCCGGATAATGTGTCAAGGACCTCGTTAATAAAAGGTAAGGGAAAGTGGTCTTTTTGAGTTTCTTTATTCAATTCCCTGTAATCAACACAGATCCACCACTTGCCATTTTTATTTGGAATGATGATTAATGGGGATACCCATTGACTGTCTGAGATTGGATAAATAAACCTAACATCCAATAGCTTCTGCAATTCTTCCTTGACAATGTTCCTCAAAGTAGGATTCATCCTTCTTTGTGGTTGTCAAATAGGTCAACATTCTTCTCTTATGTATATATGATGGGTACATATATTAGCAGGGATCCCTTTCATATCTATATATTCCCAAGAGAAGGCTTCCTTCTGATACTAAAGGACCTTCAATGATTGTTCAGCCTCAGAAGGTGAAAGATTAGGGTTAACATTCATCGTTTTCCCTGGATCGATTTCCACAGGAATATTGTTATGGGGTACAGTGGAAGGAATGTTTTCAATTTATGTTTCTGGTTCAATAGTTTCCTACATCGTGCAACTCATGACAGACTCTAATAGCTATCGGGTCGAACCAGAAATGGAGTTCAGGCTACTAATAAATGTGCTAATAGCATTAGCTTTTGTTTCACCCGTAAAACCGAGAGCTTCACTAATGGTAAGAATTGGTCTAATGTCTTCATTTCCATGTTTAGGCTCATCCAAGGGTGGAAACGTTTGTGCTAAGGTAAACCCTAGTTTTATTGATAGGCTTGGTTCTGCCGGTGGGTAAAGGACAAGGTTCTTTGTGATTTCCCCATTGGATATTACCATATTTCCTTATCGACACCTAATGTAAGCATCTGCAATAGCAAGCCAAGGTATAGCCAAAATCAAAGGATACCCTCTGACTAGAAATTGAGTATGTAGCACCAGAAGATAATAGGGTATTGCCATGAGTCCACGGAAATAGTCACGTCTTCCAACTTCCCTATTGTTCTTACAGTGGATTGGTCTGCAAGTTCTAGGACTGTAGGAGTTGGTTTAAGGTCAAGTAAGCCCAAGGTAAGTACAGTTGCCAAAGTTATTACGTTAATTGCATCTCCTAGGTCTACCAGGATATTTGGGATGTCAACTCCATTAATTTGTACTGTGAGGATCGGGTTTCGTGAATCACCATATTTGACGGGTGTAGTTTTTCCCAACATTGTGTCTGATAATTTTCCCATGACATGAATAATGGGTGGGTCTTTTGATTTTCTTCCAGGGTTTTGGAGAAAAATTCCTTAATCGTTTTAGCATAGATCGGCACATCCTTCATAGCTTGTAGTAATGGGATTTTGACAAATAAGTTCTATAATTCCCCCAAAATATCAAATTCATGTTGGGTAATTTGTTTGCTCAAGCATAACCTCTCAGGGTATGGTGGGCCAGTTTCGCGTCCTCGAGTGACAATTATTTGAGTAGGGGGCTTTTGTCCCATGGCAATCTATGTCAAATCACCCCTGGTCCTTCTAGAGGAGTTCCTAGGTTCTAGTTCTAAGTCTCCATCATCAGTATGTTAAACAATTATCGATGAAGTCTTAGCATTTACCACCTGACCGGACCGAAGATTCAATTCATTATATGCATTGATTGGTTTAAGTCAATGCATTATATGTATATTATGTACTATTGAATTATGATTTATGGGTATTTGACATTGTTGATCTATAGGAGAGTTCTGAACTAAGGTAATATGGTTTTATCCCACTCAAAGCCTTAGACACACCAAAGAAAGGATACAGGTGCAACTATACCCTCCCAATCACACGGATGAAAGCTCAAGGGTGTGACCAAGCCACTGAAGATAAGTTTTGTGTTGGTCCAAACATGGTTGCTTGCATATCATCTTGAAGAGTGTGAATGTGGGTCCAAACACATAGAGGAAGGCCTATGGGTGTAACTATGACTACAAATCACAGAAAAAATAAAGTTTTGTGCATGAAATCAAATGTTCACCCAAAGGATGTCAACTCTACAGATGTGTAGCAGATAACTAAAAGATCTAATAGCATGGAATTTTGAATGTTTACTGTAATATGAATATGTATATTGAACTTGTGTTTGTAGGTGATTGGGATACAGATACATCATTATGTTTTAAGTTTGTATTACAAGAGTTTGACATGATTTGGTTGATTGATATAGATGCGCAGTGTTGGGAGTTCTGACATGGCTTATATTGGTATTTGATAATGGTTTTGTATTGGCCTTCTCGTTCTTAGCACATTGGTTGAAGTATTGACAATTGTATGCTTGGAACCTGCATGACCTATCCTTGGTATATGCATTTTCATCTAGTAACATAAATAAATTGTATTATGATCATGATAATGACTTAATGAAGTTTGATATTGCATGATATAAATAGATGAAGTCAAGACTTGATATGAGCTCTACCTGTAACATGGTCTAAAGAACTTGGTACTGTGATATTGATGATTTTGATATTAATTATGATCCACATTGATTTATGAAAAGCTGAGAAATTTGGCTTGGTAAAGTGTTATGTTTGTGGAGAGCATTGCATGAATCAAGCTCCCCAATCTAGATATGTCCACATGTCCATATTGATTGTTATCTAGTGAAGCCAGGATGATGTGTTGATCCAAAACTCTACTTTAGAAATGTTCCTAGGTTTGACTTTAGTTTTGGTTTTCTATGTTGATGGTATATTCTTGAAAAGTGTTGAGCCTCTGATAATCTAAGTAAGAGCGAGATGGCTTCTGAAACTCTAAATAAGAAATCATTCCATGATGAATCAATTTCTGAAAATGTGAAAAGATAATCTATATTGTGAAGCTATTGAAGAAGTATTGGAAAGAGGAAATGCAAATCCTTGGACACTCCTATTAAATTGGCAACCAGCAGTTGATTGAAATTTTTTGAACATCTTTCTATGTATATACATGATATGCATAGAATTCATGATTAGGTCACTTCATACACATTGAGTTGTCACGAAGCATCGTTTGAGATATTTGCATGACATGATCTATTCTTGGTTTGAGATATTCTTCCTATAATATAGGATTGCATGGATATGATGATGTTGATTGAGATCATTATTGATGAAATGAGCACATATGAGTGTTGCCTTGGTATGAGATCTACCATGATGAGAGGTTCGTAGCACGACCGAGGTTGAGTATGATGTTGCTAGCATGTCTAGCTATGAAGCAGGATAAAGAAGCATTTGAAGAGATGTTTGAGAAAGTTATGAATATGACATGGATACATTACAATGACATAGAGAGGCAGAGAATCCCATATATATAGTTGGGACTTAGATACTTTCATATATTGAGACAATGCAGTTGTACAAGACAAGCCTTGAGTTGTGTTTGACACCTCCTTGAGAGGGAGGATGATTATGATATCCTTTTGTGATTTATATGATTATTTATGTTCTAACATGATATTTTATTTGATGCCCTGTATGGACAGGAGATAGCTGTTACTAATACAAGATGATTACCTGATACAAGTACAATGATATGAGTATGATGAGAGAAATGTTGATCGAGCACATTGATTTAATCTCTTCCTTCCCTGCATTAGGGGAATTTTGAGGTCCAAAATGGGCCTCCTAAGAAAAATGTACAACCAAAATAAAATTTATAAGAAACAATAGGGTTCAAGATGATGATGTCAATCATGGGGGATGATTCACCTTTTTTGGACTAAAAAAGTAGAAATATTAAAAATAATAAAATAATAAAACTACTTTTTTCAAATCGTATTTTAAACTTATCTCCTTAAGGTTTTAATCAAAATTTCGATCAGGAGTACTCCTTGGATGTAAAATTTAATTCCTCATCCAAGGACTACCCATGCTGCATACTTTCGATAGACCCTATTACACAAAAAATGAGAAATACATGAAAAAACATTATTGCAATCACGTTTTTCATGTATTTATAATTTTTCATGTATCAAGGTCTATCAAAAGTTTGCAACATGGGTACTCCTTGGATGGGGAATCAAATTCTACATCCAATGAGTGTTGTTGCTTGAAATTTGAGTAAATCCATAAGGAGGTAAGTTCAAAATACGAGTTGAAAAAATTGGTTTTTCCTTTTTCCCTCTAAAATTTGACAATGTAATTTAATCTTATTTTTATTTCCACTATTATTTTATAATTTCCTTAGGAGGCCCATTTTAGACCTCAAAATCCCCCTAATGTCTAAGCTCCCAAGGTATGGAATTGAGATAGAGGGCTTCTGGGGTTGAGGGAACTCTGGAAAATATGGTATCGCCCCTATCTCTTACCCATAGGGTTGGAGTAGTAGCTCACCCTATCTTGGTCTTTGCAAAGTATACCCCAGTTGGCATCATGCCCACAAGTTGGGCTTGTTGGGATTATCCCTTCCCGTTTGGTCAATGGTTGAGGAGGCTTGGGGGTGTGAGATCCTTACCTTTGGTAAGTTAGGTATCTCACCCAAGCTAGTATTATGATGTAGGTGTTCTACCACATGAATATATAGGGTCATTGTTGGGAAGATCAGTAGGAAATAGGATGGGTTGAGTAGTAGCTCCCCTATATCACCTATTTCTCGATATGGGGTCGTAGTAGTAGCTCCCCCATGAGATTTTGGGTTGAGTAGTAGCTCCCCGATGTGGTTGATATGCTCTTCAATGATGATATGGGTAGTAACTTGCTAACAGATATTATGAGTAGTAGCCCATTGACTGATATTTCATATAGTATACCATTGACAGATATTTTAGGTAGTAGCCCATTGACAGAGATTCTTGGTAGTAGCCCATTGATAGATATTTCGGGTAGTATCTCATTGACATATATTCTAGGTAGTATCTCACTGACTG
The DNA here is from genome assembly GCA_000404065.3 of Pinus taeda. Lineage (NCBI taxonomy): Eukaryota > Viridiplantae > Streptophyta > Pinopsida > Pinales > Pinaceae > Pinus > Pinus taeda. The sequence continues at coordinate 30,072 of APFE031245669.1, forward strand.
ATATTCTGGGTAGTAGCCCATTGACATATATTTCGGATAGTAGTCTGTTGACAGATATTCCAGGTAGCATCCCATTGACAGATATTCTGAGTAGTTGCCCACTAATTGATATTCCGGGTAGTAGCCCATTGACAAATATTCTAAGTGGTAGCTTGTTGATAGATATTCCAGGTAGTAGCCCATTGACAGATATTCCGAGTAGTAGCTCGCTGATAGATATTCTCGGCAGTAGCCCATTGATAGAGATTTCGGGTTGTGGCCCAATGAATAGAGGGTGGTAGCCTAAGCTCCCCTCTAGTAACATATTCTTCTTCTTTTAGATTCAAGAATATTTAGCATATGAGCAGGAAAAATCAAGAGATAAGAAGGAATAAGCAAGAGATGTACATTGATGATTCAAGATGATGAGATACTTGAGATGGGACGTATGATGACAAGAAGTCATGTTGATCAATGGTCAGATATTGGTAGGTGGAATGCACCCTCGTTGAGAGGGAGTGTTAAAATTATGAAATTATGGTCAAATTCCACTTTGGACAAATCACATGATGGAGATAATGATAGCATTGAATTCCTCTTTTATAGAGGAGCAAAATCGACCTAAATATGACCTCGTTTGGATAAGATTTTTTTTTTTTGAATTTATATTCCCACTCATATATATTGGATCAGGTCGGCCCTATGCATATGTACAATTGGACAAGTCAGCCTCAACATCAAGTGGACCCTCATGGAAGCCTAAAAATATAATAGACCTCAAGCTCATTTGGACACATTTATCAATCCATCTTCTCTTCTCTTCTATTTTCTTGGTTCGCACAGGTCTCATGGAGAAAGTTCGCACAAGGGTCCGAAATTGTAGGGTTGAAGCTTGCACGAAATTAAGTTTTCTATTTCTCGGTCCTTGGCTCATAACTAAGATTCTCGACCATGGACGCATGCATAGAGTGGTCAAGGATGCATCTAAGAAGACTCATGCACTTGCACAGTAGCCTGAAGGGAGCGTCTAGGATTTCTGAAGCAGATTGGGTAGTTTGGTCCCTGGACACATGCACAGAGTGGTCAAGGGTGCATTAGGGAAGCCTCATACGCTTGCACAGTATCCTAAAGGGTGCGTTTTTGGGTTTGAGGTAGATCCGAGTGTATTTTTCCCCAATCACACACATACAGTTCACTAGGGAGCATCCATGACTTCCATAGTCACTCGCACAACTCCTCCTCCATGCGTCTAGGACTAAAAGATCAAACTTCGGTACTCCAAAGATTTCACTCAGTGATAGTAGTGTTCAACAGTAGGCTATAGATAATGATATTACATTACAATCCTCATAATCAAGATTTTAAATACAAGCATGTTTAGGTTCATTTCATGGATGTTCTAGTTGTTGTGAAGATATGGATCATTCTACTCTCTTTTGCTAAATAATTTAATGACAATCTATAAGAAGAATAATTTGAAAGGGTTTCCCCATAGTGGGTTTTTCCCTAGTCTCTCACCAATCCTGGTGTCTCTATGTGTTCATGATTTTCTTCTATTATTCCTTTATGTTCCGCTACATTGATGATGATGATATTTTTCTTTCTACATAGTTGCATGTGCTCATGAATAATGATGTAAATCTTAATAATGTCATGATGTTAAGGGGTGAAATTAATATGTTAATGAAGAAATGTAATTATCAAAGCAAAGAACAATATAGCCCTTAGAAACATTTAACATTCATGGCATAGTGCATGAATTCATGACAATGGAAGCATTTAATTTTCAACAAATATTTCTTCATGCCCCCTTTGATGGACTCTAGTTTGGGTTGAGATTTCTTCCATTTTCCCTTCTTTCCCTTTCCAACCAATGCAAATTTTTCTTCATCCTCTCCCTTGGATGAATCCCCATCTCCGGTATTTCGCCTTATATCCTCTTGTACCAAATCAAACCATAAGCACTCCCAATTTGATAGTTTCTCCCTCTCATTCACCGAATATTGATAGCTATGCCAACTCTTAGGAAGGCCCAGAAGGGCTAAGCTTAGTAAGTATTCTTCAGGAACATTTACAGCAACCCGTCCAAGTTCATCACGAAATTATGTGAACATGCTCAGATTCTACAGAAAAGTGCCATTCTTCTACATCTTGATACTTTGAAGTTTATCCTTGAGCACCAGCTTCACGTAGTCATTATTATTCTCGAACAATTATGTCAATGCTTTCTACATTGTGAACGATGTTTCTTTTTTCATGGAGATTTGAGACAATGTGATTCTGTACTCCCTCCAATATTTTTCTCCTCGCCTTGGACACATCTTTCTTTCACTGAGCAAGGTTTTGTGCATCAAATTCTGGTGGTTTTGCAACATTTTTCTTGATGTGTTATAGAAATCCATTTTCATCCAATACCGCCTCCATGTGATCCTTCTATGCAACAAAATTAGAGGTTCCTTCCAAATCATACTCTAGCCTCAGTCTATTGAAGGCCATCTTCTCAGTGTTAGTGTCGGTATCTTCATCCCTCCATCAGTGATCAAATTCTCTTGTTGCATTGCATGTTAGGTGTCTCATTCGATCAGCTGCATTCCATTAGGATCATGGATCATCTGATGGTAGGGGAATATTATACATTTTCCCTCATGTTCTTTACCTGCTGGCCCATTTTCATTCATCTAAATCATCTGCAGTCATTTTTTGTCTTTAAATCTGCAAAAGTCATTTTTAGGGTTTTAGGTCTCATTAGGTCTAGGGTTTCATCAATAAGGTCTTGTCAATGATCAATAATGGTTAGCAAGCACATGAGGAAGTCAAATAAAGTCTCAGCAACAAAAATTTCCATAATCACATGCTCAGTGATTGATTTCTTCCTCAAAACCCTGTTTTGAGGAAAAACTGAGTTTTTTATGTTTCATGTACTAAATTTCATGTAATTTCATTTTCTCTATACGTAATAATGTTAGAAGCAGCCCTGGTCACTTTTCCAAGCCTCTACTACTTTAGTTCTTGCAAAAGAAACAAAATTCCAAAGTATTCAATCCATCAAAGGCAAAAAGTAAAGCAAACTGCCCAAAAACAGAGTTTTTAAAGCAAGTGAAAATCAAACATTAGTAAAGTGGGTTTTCATAAGTCAAAAATTAAAGCCATTGCTATATAAAGTATATTCATATCAAATAGGTTCATTTGCATGCCAAAAGTGAAGGAGAGAAAGTGTATTTGTGTTTCAAAAGCCAAGAGAGCAGTTTTTGGCCAAATCAAGGAAAATTGCAGGTGCGGCGCACTTGGTTGGGGCGCGGTGCACAGAGCCAACGCGGCTCATCAGGCACTAGTTCACAATGTAATTTTACAAGGGGGACAGTGCACAGAGCAAGGGCAGCGCACCTGTAAGATGGCACGACGCACAGGTCTACAAGGCCCGAAAACGCTCACAGCTTCCTCCAAACTCTCAAAATTGCTAAATTGTATTGTCCAAGTAAGTTGATACTCCCTCATGATCAATGAATGAGTTCGTATTAGTCTTCTTGGTGATTTAATAGGGAAATACTGAAACCCTAGTTCCTTGCGTTTTGATGAAAAACCATTGCATAGGGTTTACAAATTGTATTTTTTGTTGCTAAACCTACTCCTCTCATTTTCACTCCCTCACTTCATTTCCTCTCTCCCTTTTCATTCATATTTCCCATTCCATATTCCCCATATCCCTAAACTACTAACCCTAAATCCCTAAATCCCACTATCCCAAACCATAGTCAAATATCCCCAAATCCTAATTTCTATTCCCAAACCCCTAAAAATCATCCCTTAAGCCCTTCTATTCCCAAAAAACCTATCAGCATCATTCCCAACCTCTTATACACAGTCCCTACACATTTCCCCCACTGTCCCTTATACATTCATTTCTTTGGCAGCAAAAACCTATTGACACCATAAAATCTCTTCATACTCATCTTAGAAAACTCAAACATTGGCAAACATGGAGTCAGATTCTTCCTATGACAGAAATGAGGAAACAGTCAGTGATTCTTCTAGAGAAATGCATGCACAAAGGAGGCCTCATAAGAGTGGAAACATAACCAGGAGGAGCCTACTTCACTTGCCGAGCTGTTGGCCTGTCCTCTTGTTGTCACATGCTTCCAACATCAATCTTGTTTTCAATTTTGTGATATGGTGGAAAAAGTTAAATACCACAATGAGTAGGCCAAACTCTTTGTGCTCCATCTTCATAATGGCCAAGTCACTTTGGCAGGTGTGACATTCACCTTGACACCTGAGACTATTTCTCAAGCAACCGGTACTCCAAATGTAGGTGAGCAATGGAATAAGGGGCAGTTTATTGACAAAGATCATTATGAGCCTTACATCAAGGCTAGTTTTCAGAGGCAGATTAGCAGAGTTTTCCCTTTCAGGTACCTTCAGGACACATATGCACCCTTGAGGAAACTCATAATTAAATATTTCAGCTTTGAGGGCAGATTTTCTCACCTGTATGCTTACCACATCAGACTGTTAATGCACTTCATTAGGGTGAGAATGATGAATCTTCCCTATTTTATTTACCGAAATATTGAGAAGATGACCACCTTGGTTCAAACGAAGCCTCCTCATTAGTAGTATAATAGCATCTATCACTTTGCACTCATCAAAATTGCGGTCTTGCATCAGCTTGGTTTACTGAATATCTCATGGGAGGATTTCATTACACATGAGGTCTTTACAGGTCCTCAAGTACCCCCATCAGTTCTTCATGAGGCAGGAGAGCCTTCACATCAACAGGAGGTGCATGAGACACAAACCACCAGTGTGTCAGTGTTTGTTACATACCAAAAGGGCACAAGGAGATTGTTTGCAGCAGCAAAACGAGTACTATCTCCACCCGGGGTGGGAGGGGTCTCGTTTCCTTCAACAAAAAAGAAGGTACAAGACAAGGGTAAGTAGCCATTACATGACGAGGGGCCTTCAGCAGGACAAGAGACAGATTTCATTCTTATTCAGGATGATGACACCGATTTGGGCTCCCAAAGCTCAAAGCTCAAGGAGATCATCCAGGAAAAACAAGCTGACATTCATGATTTTTCTCTCAACGTAGAAATATCCAAATGGATAATCAAATATCTGGAGCAAGAGGATCAACAAACCATCATGGAGCTACAAAACATACGAGAAAACCGGCAAGCTGCCAAGAGGAGGAAAATCAAGCTGACACCACTTGAACAAGAAATTAATGCTGATCATGAATCTTGGATTGAGAGGGAAAATATGCACTTGGAAAAGATGCTAGAGAAGGCCAATAGGGAGAAAAATATGTCGAGGCACATGGCCTACCACTACTTGGCGAGACACAAGGTGTGCAAAGTAAGAATCGGGATTTTGAAAGCAAATTTGAAAAAAGCATCAAGGAAGAGAAAAGAGCAAGATAGACTCCAGATCTTGGCTGAGGCTTCCTTAGCCCAACACAACACTTGATGATGGACACTCAGTCTAATTTTCAAGAAATTTTGGAAACTTTTTGCAAATTTTGAAATTTTGGCCTAAAAAACAAGTTTTTTCGTTTGGTGTGTCGCGCCACCTGGCGCGTGCTTTTGCTAGATACCTCCTTTTGAGGAAAACTCAACATTTTTGGATTCCTCATGGAAAAATATGAATTACCTCACATGACCAAGAAATTTTGACAGGTTTTGAGCTTCCAGAAAGGTCAAAAACACCTCAAAAATGACCTTTCCGCCCCTTTTTGGCCACACATAAAGTAGTGTTGGGAGAACTCATTGTTGGAGGAGAAAATGGAGGCCAAATTCAGAAATTCCACTTGTTTGGGAAAGTAGACAGGCGGACCTTTCCAACACGCCCACGTGGAGAAAATTTGGTGCATGGGAAGGCCTCCAAAAGCAGCTCCAAAGTAGCGCTACGCACAGGATCAAAGGCGCGGCGCACAAGATGAAATTTTGTCATTTTGGTCAAAAAACTCTGTTTTTTCGCCTAGTTTCTTCAGAGTTTGAGTTTTCTCTTTCTAATAGTCAAACTCATGATGTAATTTGATGTAATTTTATGTGAATTTATATATTTTGATGTAAATATGTTAAATTTTCACTCATAGAGGTAGATTCATCCATGAAAAGGTAGTTTACAACAAAATGAATTAGTTTCCTAGTTTTTAGAGGCAAGCTGTTCCACTGCCTACTTTTTAGTTCTCAGTTTAGACTTTGTTGGAACAGCTCCTAAACTTATGAGCTCGACCCCTAGAGGCTAGGATAAGTTTTTGGTTGCCTATATCTTGTAATTTTTCAGTCATTGGAAAAGGTTGGACTTTTGGGAAAGCTTGGAGCTTTATTATACACTCATTTCAGCAGTTTGGCAAAGGAATAGACTAGCATTTGCAGCACTTTATGGGATTCTTGTGGCAACTTGATTTGGTATTGTGTTTCCTTCTGTAATTACAAGTTTACATGTGTTTTATGTATGCCATTATCTCTCTCTGTTCATCTTAACTAAATGAAGCAAGGATAAAGGTAGAATTCATTGATTTTCAGTGCTCTACCTAGGGTTTTGTTTAGTTATTTATGTTTTCAGCTGTTTGAAGAGGATCCCTGAGACTTTCATGCCCTCTTCAACTCCTCACCAGTCTAGAATCTCTCCATCTCACTCAATTTGAAGTACCAATCATTTTCCTACCTCGCCCCATAGAGATCTCTGCAAAACTGAGCCCATTCCCCAGACCCAAAATATGCCTTTCACATTTGAGCCAACAAAACATCATCAATTTCAATCAAACTCCTCTAAACACATACCTAGCCTAAAATAAATCTTTACATCAGTCATATCAAGCCTCATTGATCATATTTTGCTGAGATTAACAAGGAGAGATCCCTCTCCCGACCTGGTAGGGCTAGCTACCAGGTTAAGCATGGTTTGATGTTACCCTAGATCCTGCCTTTCTCAGCCTGAGGCATATTTAGGCCCTAACATAGTGGCGACCATACTAGGGATCAAATTATTTGTTTGTTAGTGTTCTTAGTTTTATAAACTACAGAAGAAGCCTGAAGTTATACCAAGTAGCCTTTGAACTGCACATTGCTTTGCGAGTGCATAAGTAGATAAAATTTGCTTCAGTCAATCTCTAGTCTAGTCTTATAAACGGAACATCTGACTCACAAATTTCCCCAGTATATCAGATAATTCTAGACTTTTGGATGATGAGTTTAGAATTTGATAGGCTAAACAAGTTGATAATGTCCATTTGATTTCTTGGCAATAATTCAAACACATTGGCTTCCAGAAGATACACCAAAGAAAATCCCGATCCACCAAGCCCAAGGTACTCAAATTCTCTGCATGCACTAGCTATTTTGGGTTGATTGATCAATTAACTAGATGGCCACTAATTTTTACTGAAGTCCCACTCCACAACTAACCCTCCACTAGTTCCTTCAACAATTAGAACTAGTTTAACTAAAAAAACCTTAGATAATTGGGCTTGATTGCTAAAATTTAGCAATCACAAATGCTTAACTGAACTCAAACTCCTCCAACTCAAATTTATTGAGTAACCTGGGTGAAATAAGCCATGTCACACAATTTAGCTGCATGCAAGCTTTCTATTGATGTGGAAATACAAATTTTCTCAATTTAATCAAGGCAAAATCAAATTGAGAATTTCTTGCTGCATTTTTAGCAGTTTGTTGAGCCTCCAAAATTGCCTTCTTTTTTATAGTTTTATCTTTCATTTTCACCTATTTTGTTACCTATTCCCATATCATTACACCTTTTCTGTGATATAAGATTCATCTGAGCCATGCAAATACATCGATAATGTAAATGACCATTATCAACATACTTCTATATGTTTTTCTTTATAAAATCGATATGGTTAAACATAAGCTACTGAATTGTTCATATTCTGCAGTCACTCTAAAATTATATAGCTTAATTGAAGGTTCTATAGGTTCTCATGTGTTAAAAATAAGCTTAAGTATATGGGAGGATGCCAAATGTTATCAAGATGGTGATCCACCTATTAGCCACATATGGATGTGCATAAGCTCAACATATCATTTAAAGAAGTATTTTTATGAAAGAAGTATATGTTATTTTAGAGGTATTTTCCAATATGTATTCAAATTAGGGGTATTTTTTAGTATGCCATGACTGCAGATGATATGTCAGAGGTTTATTAAGTGAAGCCCCTTTTATTTTTACTCATTTGTTTGTTTTATCTTCCACAGGTGCGCTTGAGAAAAACATTGAAAATAACCAAAAACATTTACTTAGTTGTTCTTTAATTCGCTTAGTCTCATATTTATAGATAATTGATAGTTATGATTGGATCTAATTTGGTATGCACACATCAGTAATGTCAACAGGATTTATGCACTTTAATTTCATTTTATTACTTCTCGTTTTATAATAAAGTTTCATTTCTTTCTTAGAACTGAGTCTTATTGCTTTCTAAATTAGTTGTATTTCTATAGATTAGATTTACTTTCTAGTCTAATAGATTAATCTTTATTTCAGGTCTAATATATTATAATTTTTTTCAAGTTTAATGTATCAAGTTTATTTTCAAATCTCGATAGACTTTATTTATTTTCAAAGCCTAATAGAATAGCTTTTACTCTTATGTTCAATAGAATAGAATTTTAAAAACTTTTATAGTGTGGAATTAGAATAGAATTGTTGTTTCAATTTAATGAGATACATTACTTTTCAGGTTATGAATTTGATTCTTTACTAGATATAGTCTTCGAGAAAGAAAACATGTGCGTGTTCATTTAGATTTTTTCATGAATAGGTTTCATTTTGGCCTTGTAATCATTTCCATAGATTAATTTCCTTTTTGATTGAGAGTTAATTTCCTAGCATATATTGTGAAAGTGTACTTCACAAGAATATGAACCTTAGATTGATAATTTAATGCTACGTAATTTAACCAACAACTAAATTACCCAATAAAGTTTATTTCTGCAAAATTAAAAGGAGATCCTAATTTGTGATGAGATTGTGTTCAAAAAATATAAAGTGACAAAGCACAATGGGAATATTAAAACTTTGAATAAAATGGTAATTAAGATAAGGCATAATTTCTTAGCTGCAAAGCATCAGTTTAATTGTTTAGATAAATCCATAATTTGAAGTAGAATGACATGAAAAAGATATTAAATAATTCTACATACTGAAATTTCATTACAGATGGAATTAACATGAAATTTTGTGAGTAAGAAGACATGTAAATGATTTGAAATATATTATTCATGATATACTAAGCACTAAATAATTTAATTTAGTAGAAGAAACATTTTAGGTTGGTTTGAAGGTTGACAAGAAGGTGGACAGTGGACAATAGAATGTAAGGTCAAGGAATAAAAGGTAGAGCGAGAACAAACTTTGGAAGAGGTTAGGGAGATGGAAAAGACAAACATGAAGAAAACTGTAATCATAATTTCACCAAAGGTACACATTTTGGAAAAATGGGAGGTGGATATATCATCACATGTTATTAATGTGGTAGACAAGGGTGAAATAAGTTTAAATCTCTGATAAATCAAAATGTTGGTAAAAATAATGAGACCAAGGCACATTAGCTTGGGAAAGAAAGTATTCAATTTTTGGTGATAATATTTTAGAGATTCGCCATGAGAAAAGATAGAACCTTAAGTTCATATGTGTGTACTCAAGTTAGAGAGGATGGTTCAATATACCTAAATGAAGGAAAGGTATTTTCTAGACAAACAACAATTTCCAAGATCGACATTGTAAATTGATTATTGATAGTGGAAGCACCAAAAATTTAGTTCATATGGAAGTGACAAAGGAATAAAAGTTGAGATGTGTTCGACATCCTAGTCATTTAGGGTTTCATATTTATAGAGAAGTGATATAAATATAGTTTCAAAATAATGCCTATTTAATTTTTAGTATACAAATTATTAGGACCAAGTGCTTTGTAATGTTGTTTCTTTGGATGCTTGTGATTTGGATTTAAACAGGAACGCAACAAATTACAAATATAACCATAACTATAGAGATGCAGTGGAAATAACACTTCTTTTCATTAATGTAAAATACTGAAATATGCTTACAAACAAAAATGGAAATAAACTAGCTCGAGTGATGGTAGCTTATCTCTGAGAAGAAATGTGCCAGCTACATGCCTCTAAATTGTCTTACAGTGAGATTCGAAGGCCTATTTATTGTTGAGAGACAATGGAAAACCCTAAACATCCAAAAACCTAACCCTAGGAGATGAAACACCAAACTGTGGGCCTCGTTTGGGTAAATTGGTACATCAACTTCCTGGGGTCGTAACTTTGGCATACGATTTTCGTTTAACGTGCACAATACCTCGTTAGAAAGAGCTATCTTAGGACTAAAAATTTTGAGTGAGAAACATTGATCCATATCCTTCATTGGTCCCAGTTTACCAAAAAAAAAACGTCGTTTAGGGCCTTAAAATGGCTCTGGAAGTTTAGGACCCGAAAAAATGCCAAAAATAGTAAATTGTGCTACAATTAAGGAAACTGAAAAAATTGAAAAAGACAGTTGTGGGGGTCCAAGTAGGATAGGCAGGTGGCCACCAACATCCACCTATATCATTCCTCCCCCATTAATAAGAAATGGTCCCCATTGCATTGAGTGCCTCCATGAGATGGGGAAATTTCTGTTGAACTTGGTCCCTGGTGAGCTGTTCTGCAATCTTTGATATGTTCAGTAATGGTGGGAGGCATGGTCAAGGGTGGTCAACATTGAACACTTGGTGCAAGCCAAGGAATGGGGGAATGTTGTGCTCCAAAGCATTGTTTCCCACAACTTTGGTAATGGTGTAAGGACCATATCAGAGTGGTCTGAGCTTCCATTGGACTCTTGTAAGGCGTTCTTTCTGCAGATGCAACCAAGTTTTGTCGCCCACCCAAAACTTGTGTGGCACTTGATGTTGATCATGTTGTTGCTTGTACTTGTAATTTTCCACAGTGGAGCGGTGATATATCGACTTGTTGGGTAGAGGTGCTCCGGGAGTCAGATCGGACAAATGCTTAACCTGACAGTGCAACTGTACCCCTGTGGGTGAGGAGAAGATGTTCCTGTATTCTTTCATGACCGTATCCACCTTCTTCTGCTATGTGGAGGAGCCCTTCCCAGGGGCCATGGATGTGGCTACGATATTCCCCTTACTTTGAGAGTGAACCAGAAAGAAAATAAATTTCCTAGTCTGAGAGATAATCTTGCTACCTTTCTTAGCAGAGATCAAAGAGTTGGTGGTAGGTGGGGCTACCTCTTGTATCCTGTATAATGAATTACCCAAATAAATAATAATAATGTGAGACCTTGAATCACACACAGCATTTCATTTCCACAAGTATGGTTGGCCTAATAATACATCACAAACATTAAGAGGTGCAACATTACACAATACCTCATCTGTGAAGGGATTGATGTTGTAGGGAAGGCGACACAGTTGGCAGACTCATAGATCTCATCCTTGGTTAACCCACCTGATGTATTATGGTTGCTAGTATGGTATAGTCGATAGGCCCAACTGCTTCACGACCTCTACTAAAATGAGCTTCTTTTGGCTACCATTGTCAACAATGAATTGCAACAGCGAACCCTTCACCCACATTTGCGATTTGAAAAGATGCTCCCCCTCCTCTGGATCTTCGGGCTCATTCTTCTGGATCTTGGTGGTGGTAAGAGTGGCGTTGGGCTCTGCATCAATGATCTGCTTCCCTTTTCATTCTTCTTGTCGAGTTCTGACTCAGGGTCAAAACATGCATTTGATTTTGAAGCCTTCAACTCGACCACCAACGACTACTTGGTTCAACACTCACTTGTGTTATGAGTGGGGCTCTTGTGGAACTCACACCACTTTCCTATGTCCTTCTTTGACTTTGTGGTGTTGTTATTTTCTTGCAACATCAATGGGTTGTCTTGGGTCACCCCGTCTTGGCTTTGTCCTTTGTTCCGGATTTGAAGATCCAAAGTCTCGCTTCTTCTATTTAAACTTCTGTTCAATCTTGACAGCGTATCAATATGTTGTACTGAGCAAGGAGATGTCCAAGAACTCCATCTTGTCCTAGATGTATCTATGTAGGCAGCCACGGTAGTTGAGTACCAAATGTTTCTAAGAATCCTTGATGCCCAACTTTGTGTGCAGGGTATGAAAAACATTAGTGAACTCTGGCACATCTTGGTCCCTTCCCTGTCACAACATGGTCCACTTTATGTATTTGTCATCATAGCTCCTGATAGGGTAGTATTGCTCCTTGATGGTGTCCCAGAATGAATTCCAAGTAGGAGCAGCTGAAAATAGTGAGTCGTACTTTCATCCTTCTACTCGTAGTAGGTTTCCCACTTGTCCTTGACATGGGGGGATGCTTTGAGAAGAGCGAAAGTAATCTTTTCCCAGCTGGAAAAATCATGAACAAAAAAATACCCTTCTAGTAGATTTAACCATTTATCTATGACATATGCATCTATATGACCTTCGAATATGGGGATTTCAAAGTTAACTTGTATCTTAAATGGTATGGCATTTCTAGAGTAGATGTTGGAAGTAGATGTGCTGCCCATGTGTAGCTGCCAAAGGATTTGAGCAAAGTTGTCCATCATCGCGTTCCTTTGTCACTCGAGGGCTTCTTCAAGTAAGATTTTGGTAGGATCTCCTGCTTCCTCGTCTTTATTTTCATCCACCATAGGAGGTCATCGGGATTTACGAGGCCAATCTTGCAAAGGTTCAACCATATCGATCCCTAACTCCTTATATCCCAACCTCGTTGGGGACATGCAAAGAAAAATAGAGAAAGAGCAAACCGCTCTGATACCACTGATCCAGGTTTAAATAGGAATGCAAAAAATTACAGATATAACCATCAATATAGAGATGCAGCGAAAATAGCACTTCATTTCATTAATGTAAAATATTGAAATATGCTTACAAACAAAAAAGGAAATAAACTAGCTCGGGCGATGGTAGCTTATCTTTGAGAAGAGATGTGACGGCTATGTTAGCCTCCTGCTGCAGCAGGTTACTCATATTTCATGATTGACATTTTTACAGGCCAAATATGTCATACTTTGCATGCTGCAATGCTCCATATTTTCTTAACAGTCTCCAAACGAAGAAGGCTACTCAGAGTTCATTTAACTGCCTTCCAAATTTTGAGAAGTTTTTCCGGTGTTGCACAATTTTCAGTTAAAGGGAGGTCCAAACAGCTTAATCTTGGTCTCCCTAGGTTTAAATTTCCTGTTTTAGAATATAGAGAATGAAAATCTGTCCAAACAGCTTAATCTTGGCAAATTCTTAGATAGGTAGAGAATCAAAGGAGCCCAACAACTTAATCTGGGCCCTCGGATGAAATAAGGGTAGTCTGTAGATAGGAAAGCATGAAAAAGAAAAATTGGAATGATGGGTTTGCAAGTCTAAGTGCACCCAAACCAAATGAAGAAAAAATGTTAGATAAGTAGTCTGGGTAGGTAGTTTTGAGGTTGATGAATCTTGATTGCTGATCAGTTCCGGGTTTTCAGGTATCATCTTTACTCAGGACACAATCACCAGGCAGTTCTATGTGAGAAGCTCAAAAAACATGGCATCACTAACTTCCTTTCTCCATCTCCCCCAATCATTAACTAATTTCCCCAAAAAGAGGTCAAGATCTGCTTGATACCTCTTAAGTTCCATCAGTTTCATATCATTAGCTTGGGTGAAGATCTTCTTTTCTCAAAGATATTCCATGCTCTCTCTATAAGGTTCTGTCCCCTCGTTGCAGCCTAAGACCTCCCGAACTTAGCGCTTTCTTACCATCTCCATATTAAATATTGACATTATTATTTAACTCCCTATATTTTCCCATCCCCCTACTAAAAATATGTAAATCATCCCCTATGTAAATATCCCTCCCCTTGGTTGAAAAATAACCATAAGTACCCCCGGGAATTGCTCAGTTTACCTGAAACTTAGCAAGAATCCTCACGCTGCCCCTTCAAACCATCTTCCAAATACAATGGACTCCTTCCAGAGTATAAAATCCCTTTTTTAGGTTATCGGACCCCTTCCGAACCCTCAAATGCCTTTTTGACCCACTTACTCACTCCTTCCAACCACAATAAACCCTTTGCCGACTTCCTTAACACTCCGCAGACCCTAGAAAGCCAGCTCACATTGCAAGATCGCAATATTCTCACCATATAAGTTATGCCCCACCCATCGTTATCCGATGCGATATCGCGATATCAGCGATCGGCAATCGCAAGCATCGAATGTCCAACTAAAATACCTTCCCCTTCCCCGCCGATGCGATATTGCGATCGCATCGGAGAACTTCATCGCATCGCCTTCAAGTATGAGCACCCCACCATGTCACATCTGTACTAGGACCCACCGCTGATGTCAGTAGGCTGACGTCATCCACCATACTGCTGACGTCATGCTGACGTCAGCAGCCAAGAAACCGAAAATTCGCGCAGGAAGAGAAATCGCACTTCGGAGCTCTAGAACAAGAAACAGAGGTAGTTTTCGATGCGCGATTAGCGCGAAGCGCTAATCATGAATTGCTACGGGAAATAGGCCGTTTTGGGGAATCTTTTGATTCCTTGGCCCGTTTTGCACCGAAAAAGCTCGAAATCGCCCAATTTTGCCAAATTAATCTGGTTTAAAGACAACAAAGGACCAATGACAGAAATTAAAGTGTATCAGATCAAATCATCAGGGAACAAGCGTGTCAAAGAGTATCAGCAGGTGGCGGAAGCCATCAATGTAGCGGCAAAGAGTATCAGCGAAAATCTTAAGCAGCAGCCCAAAGCAGGAGAACATTTAATACCTTCCAGCAAAGTCAAAGAAATAGGGCGAAGCCACTCAAAAACCCTCAAATCATAATTATTACACATTTAACTCGCACCAGAACAGAACTACAGATCCCGAAGCACAGTTACTCCAGCAGTACCCCATCGATCCTCCAAGGGCCACATTGCACTCCTTTCGATTCAGTTGCCTCTAGCACAGCCCGAAGGAATTACCTGCATTTAATTCCAGCAACACTTAGGTTTTAGAAGAGTTTTTCCAGCAGACCTGTTTAGGTCAATTGTAATAAATGACTTTCTGATATTTTGCTTATATATACCACCCTGAAAGATGTAGTGGGGGGTTGGTTGGTGAGCGAGTCGAGGAAATTGCTTAATCTTTATCTCGACATTTTCTTCAAGCAGAGATCCACACTGTAACTGTCATATTTTCTATAATCAAAGACTGCTGAAGGCATGGATTTCGAAACTGTTTGATGTGTTTAATTGGCTGAGGAGTGATTATGGAATTCCTATGCTTCTACATGGTTCAATAAGTGTTTCTCAACTCTGTGAATTTTCATGTTTGTTTTACCACCGTTCCGCCATCTAAAGTGCAGAAAAGAAGAATAGCTTAGGATTTGTTTAACTACACCTTAAGCTCAATTTCTGCATTTTTTCATGTTTTCATCAGAAATAGCTATGAACATGTATACTTAAATGATCGTTTTTTACGCTGTTTCTTTCACATATGAATGAGAGTTTAGGAATTCTTAGCTGCTCCTAGATAACCATTCATTCACTTCTCCTTTTTTTCAGTATAATGAAATGATTCTCCTTTGCCTTTCATCTCTGATCTTCATTCCATCCTTTCATTAGATTGATAATTGTATCATGTGTGGCTATCTCGCTCCTTAATCCTCTTGTGACCAAGAAAACGCAATAGCAAGCCTTAATCTATGACTCCATGCCCAATGGTTTGAAACTTATCACACCTTACCTTGCCTCTTTGTTTGAGATCTCTACCTTCCATCCAAACACAAAAAAAAACACCTGAGCCAAAAGCTAGCCTAAAATTATTAACAAAGTTGAATCATTAAGAGAGAGCCCTCTCTGATTGCAGGTGGGCTAGAACCTGCAATCCAAAGATTGGTTTGTGGTTACCTCGGTCGTATCCCTAAACAGGAGCCTAGGGACAACCTGAGTGATAACAGTGGGCATACTGAACCACTTGGAGGAACAACACATGACACACACCATATGAGCAGGTGTACAGGAAATAAGTCCTCTTGGCAATAGAATTCTAGAATAAGACTTTCAGGACTGCAATCCAATTAGGGCTAGATCTCTCTGAAGCACAACAAGAATGTCTTCTATAGATGAATGAGTTAGATGAATTTCGAAGGGATGTTGTTCAACAGAACATCTTGGTTCAACAACAGTGCAAGAAGTGGCATGACAAGTCTATCCAGAAGAAGAAATTCCAACGAGGTGATTGGGTGCTCCTTTACGATTCTAGATTCAAATATTTTAAAGAGAAATTCCATAGGCGCTGGATGGGACCCTATGAGGTGGTCAACATGTCTGAACATGGAGTGGTAGAGATCAAAACTATTGATGGACGGAATTCTGTGTTCCTGGTAAATGGGCATAGATTGAAGGTATATTTTCAGCCCCTTACTGAAGGAGATTTTATGTAGCAAGTCCAATAACAATCTGAAAAGGAGTTGGTAGGTGGTAACACCAACCTGTTGAAGATTTGATTCTTTCTTTTCCTCATTAAAATAAAAAATAAAAAAAAATAAAAATGACAATTTTTTTTTCTTGTAATTATGAAATCAGTTGACTGACATGATTGCAGAAGGATCAACCTTAAAACCAGCATGTTGGTAGGAAGATCGAAATTTCAATAAAAAGGAAATGTTACTTGATTTTTAGATACGCTGGTTGCCACCAAGAAGAAGCAGATTCAAGGAACCCAACCCTTACCCAAGTTTGGGGTAACTGGCATAGAAATTTTTGTCCAAGTAAACGCTTACTTCCCACTGCAATTACTTTTTCCGGCACCAGTGCAGGCAGACTTTAAAGATAAAATTTTGTCTTTCTTCTATTTTCCCATTTCGTAATTCCCACTATTTTTCTTTTTCTAAATACCTAATGAATTACACTCCTCTTTCTTCTAAAGAAAACTACCCTTACCCGATCTCATAAAATCCCTCTATTTCCCTTGAATTTTTTCCACATCACATTCTCGTTTATCCCCCTTAGTGATATTGTTCTTAGAATCCTTGCAATAGTTCTCCTTCCCATTCTGAAAATCACCCGTTTCCCACTTCTTTATTCCCTTATAAATTGATTGCAGAATTTGATGTAGTTAATCCAGAAGGCATGCTCATGAAACGCTAAAGGATGGTGAATAAAACGTTCCTTGTATATTGAGGCAATTTTTTTTTTCCAGCTACAGAATTGTTATTTTGGTAAAATCCCTGGTGCAAGATGCGTAGTGCAAGTAGTTAGTGCAAGCACGATGCAGTGCAAGCAGTCAGTGCAAGCATGATGTAGTGCAAGTAGGATCAGTGCAAGAGTGCGGTTGACTGTGGAAGCAAGTGTAAAACAAATTTCACACAGTACAAGAGCATCTTATGAAGAATGTTTATGGAATTTTATTACTTTGTACATGAGTGATTCCTGCACTGGTAGATCATAGCATTATATATTTTAATTGATACTTTGTTTTATCATTTATTGACTTAGGACATTTTTTAAAGTACAAGATATATTGGGTTCAGAAATCTAATTTTTTAAATGGGTACTGAAATATGTCTTAATTGAATTATGAGGTAGACCATGGGATAGTACAGGTTGTCCGAAAACTCATAACTCACCTCCCTTTGAACCAATCTCCCATCACTTGTTCATCATTATCTTACCTCCTAACCCGATCATTATGACCGTTACACCATCACCGCATAAGCCTCCACCACATCCAATCATTATTTCTCACCCATAGTAGGATGATACGTATCTACATCTGAACCGAGAAGCCATTCTTTTATCATTAAACATGATCGGTTGGATGGGACTAAAAAGACAAATGATGGATGGACCTCCAGCATAAAATTCTTAGCAAGCGTTGGTATCGCTCACTAAAATCCTTTTGAGGTTGTGATAGGGAATTGTGGCAAATTTGAACATGGCACCCATAAGGAATGAGCCATTGTTCTTGAAGGAGATAGAACAGACTGCGGAATACCGGAACAGTCTTGCATTATTGCAAGAATCCAGATTCCTTCCATTTTTGTAGAAGTTCGATGGCTTTGACATGGCCATGGTGCTGGGGTTTGCGAAGACATTTGAAGGAGGCCAAGCTAGGGTCAGCTCATTAGAATTCAAAGTCATGGAGGAGTCCATTGTGTGAGCTAGAGGCTTGCCAACTACAAGGTAGTAGTGGTTCAAAAACGAGTGGCTTAAAGAGAAATGATGGCGTCAGTTTTTGAGTGATAAAAAGCTTGAGGTTAACTGGAAGAATGGGCTCCCGCAGAGTGCCATGCTTAGAAAATGGCAAGACCTCATGTTCATACTATAGAAATTTGTGACCTGCGAGGGACGTTAAACATTAGCGTTTGTGTACCACATGAGATTGTTGTTGCACTTTGAGTCAGGGAAACTTATCAATTTTCCTTACTATCTTCTCCGAAGTCTTGAGAAATGATGAAAGGTGTGCAAAGTGGGAACATATGCCAAGTCACATATAAGCTATATCATCATGGGCTTATCACAATCCTTG